>OMNM01022651.1:1591-25290 GCA_900302745.1 Parablennius parvicornis | reverse complement strand
TTTCATTTCAAATGATAGGAGATAAGCCTCAAAAAGAAACAAAGTCAAATAATTTTGGGGGGGAAAGAGCTTAGCCAGCAACAGTTGCAAGTGCAGAATCCAGTCGTGCTCTTCCGTACACTGGATTGTTGTCTTTCTCTCTACAAAATCCTAAACCTTAATGGTCAAAGAGGATCAAATCATTTCAATTGGTTGAACTCCTGCAGCATAGCCTTGGAAGGAAAAAAAAATATCCACACAACAATTTCCTTATGTGCTTGTGTACTCTGTTATGATGGAACAGAAGATACTGGTTGCAACTAGTGATGGATCAAAAAAAAAAGGATAAAAACATCTTGTCCTTTTTTCATCTTTAATAAAGTGTGTATATGCTGCAACGGAAGGAAAGCATGAGACGTCAAGTGACATGAAACTGGGCTGCCTGCCTTGCTCCTACTTCCAGGGCAGGTCGACTCGATTATGATCTTTATTGCATTCTTATGGTAGACTGCAAAGGTGGAATGTCAGACCTGTTAAAAAAATAAATAAATAAAAATAACCCAGAAGGCAGGAAGAGCCACCTCATGTGGCGTGAACACAAAATAGCAAATGAAGAAGATGAGCAGCCTCCACATTAACAATTCAGATTACAAAAAAAATAAATAAATAAAAAAATACATGGCGTTTTGCAAAAGAACAAGAAAAAAAAAAAAAGAGGAGCCCTTGATGGTGAAACCACGCTTGGCTATGCATGCAAAACGTGGGAAGGAAATCGCCCTTTTTGCGTGCAATTGTTGTGCAATAACATCTGCATGCATACAGTAAAGCTGTGCAGAAAACATGAATCAGAAAAATAAAATGACCATGCATCTGTCACACCGCTGGCTCCAGGAAAAAAAAAACAAAAAAAAAAACACTGCAACAGTGAGAAGCCCTCGCTGCTCGACACTGACACATTTCTGCCTTAATCTCCAAAACTGGAGTTACCCTCACTTCCTAGTTTTGCTGTCACAGCTCGGCTAACACCCTTCTTCCTCCATAGCCAGATAAGGTTTTTTTTTTTTTTTTTTTTTTTCTTTTCGATTACATTTGCTGCTGCGACCGTCAATCCCTCCAAGTGTGCTTCAGCCTTGGCCAGAAGAAGCTATAGCCTCCTTTTTTTCTCTCTCTCTCTCTCCTGGCGTGACAGGAAACGAAACACACTTACTTTTCACCACCCTGTCCGTCGTAGATAACTTCGGCTCATCATTCGGCTTGTTTTCGGACATTTCCAGTGTGATATATAAAATGAAAGATATAGCAAGAAAAGCAGGAGCAGGAGGGCAGAAGAAGAAGAAGAAGAAAAAAAAACGGTCCCTTGCGATTGCTCCTGCCGAACAAACTCTTGAGGCGATCCGAGGAGAGGGAAAAAAAGAAGGGGGGGACCGCAGTGATCTCACTGGGTCCTATCAGCGGCCAAAAATACTCGCAACAGGGTTAAATTTGAGCGGAGGAGCCGGAGGAGCTGGAGGAGCTGGAGGAGCTCGGTCTGATTTGCTCTCACTCTCTACCAAGTTGTCTGAGCGCAGTGTGCAAGCTAACCTGCTGCCTCCGCAGCGCCCGCCCCCCTTCCCCGCGCAGCGCCTCTTCTGATTGGTGGAGAGAGGTTCACTTTCATCAAACGGAGGGGGGGCCGCCGCCTCCGTGTCGCTCCTGCATAATAACCAGCATGAGTAACCAGTTATACACTAACGACGGTAATAACACTGTACTTAATGATAAACCTTCGTGACCAATAAAAATATTAATTGTGCGAATGAATATTCATAAAACTATTTGTAATAAAAGGCTGGTTTGTTGTAATTAAAGTTACTCTACCAGAAAAAAAAATCTTTAAAACATACTTCCCATAAAAGAAATCACTTCTGCCAAGAGAATAAACCAACACATGAAAACAAGACCATTACCACTCCTGTCCACAAATTTCCAACCTATGTTGCTTAAATCGAATACACCAAAGTCGATATGTTCACACACTGGAATTTGTAGCCATCACACTGTTTTTATGTTTTGCTGACTGACGCCATCTTCAGAAAACTGTGCACATGGGTTTCTGGGATATCGGCATAGCAGCACCTGAAGCAAAAATATCAACATTTGACTGATTCAGCTCAATAAAAGGCAGACTGTCTCAAAGAAAGAGATTTGAAGCCACGAGAATGGTCTTAAATGTTGTGAAACTGATCGTTAATCTTTTTTTGCAGTGTGAATCGAGATCAAGCGAGATCGAGAGTACAAATAAGATCTTGAGACACAATGCCTCTGGAATCTGGAAATGTTTCCTTGGCCACAAAATGTAATTTCCTTTAGGGAGTCATCCCAAGGGATTAATAAAATCGAGTCTAAGTCTAAGTCTAAGTCTAACAAACTTGCGTATGTTCCATGAAATCTAAATGCTGGAAATACTGTTTGTATGAGTGTATTTACAAATTTCCTTCAGAAAGGTATTGACAAAGTATTTGAAATGTAGATCAACAACTAAAACTGGGTCCTAAATTGTTCTTTTTTCCTCCAAAAACATGCATCTGAGGTTTATTGGGAAGTTTGATTGTACCGAGGTGTGTGCGTGCGTGGGTGCCCGGTGATGGACTGGCCACCTGATCTGGGTGTAAATGGTAAATTAATTTAATTTATATTGGCATAAAATGTTAATCACATTCATACATACCTACACCAAAAGCGACGACTGCCATGCAAGGCAATCAACCTCCAATGGGAGCAATATGGGTGTTCAGTGTCTTGCTCAAGGAAACTATGGACAACGTGAGTCCCAGGTTCAAACCTACAGTCTTGTGAACGAAAGACGAATCATATCAAGCCGTATAAGCAATGGATGGAACAATTTGATTTGACTCAAACCCAAATTCTGACTCTCTCTTTAATTGGAATAAGTTAATCTAATCATACATCCCCTAAGCCCCAACTGAGGCTACTTAACCACTTAGCTGGATTGTTTAAAGTCAGAACTGGATTAGAATCTATTGATGTGTCCTTAGTACCTGGAGAGGGAAAAAGCATTTGAACCCAGCGGGTCTGATGTCAGTGAACATGGCAGCAATATTGATGAAATTTAAAAATGTACTTCTTCATCAAACAAATAATGAAATAATTTCTAATAATCCCAAATATGCCAACACTCTCGCAACAGTTTCGTGAAATAAGACGTCTAATGATTAGGAAGCTTTAGGGAAACAGTTATGATGCTTGCCAGATATGTTAACGGCATAAAACAAAGTATTACAAATGTCTCTAATCGTAGACTGAGAGTAAATTGTAAGCTTCATTTCATCATGTGTCTTGATTTATGTGATCATAGGCTCTCTTGTTCTGGAGTCTGACAGCAGCAATAAAGCAGCACAGCTGGAGGCAACCATAATTTTTACTGTAATGTGAACATTGTATACTGAGAAATGGGACCATCCAAACTGATGACAATTCAACTTCAAGTCACATGAATGTACAATATTTCTGTTTTTGAAAGTCTCCTTTTGAAAAAAATTTTTTTTTTTTTTTAAACATTTCTATTTTCCCAAAACAAATAATGTTTGGCAAAATACATCATTTTCATTTAGCTTTTTGGTGGGAATGTTAAAAGGGTAAATTCCAAAGCATAAAGTTTAGGAAGCACGCAATAAGGTTAAAGTTGTGGAATGGCAACTATTGTTCCCAAGACTCAAATTTGTTCCACCAAAAGGTATTTGTTTGATTGCCTGTGCATTAATACTGTAAAATATTTCTGCTTAACTTTCCATACATCCATCTTCTATACTGCTTTATTCCAATTTGGGATGGCAGGAGGGGCTGAGTCAATCCCTGCTGATTGTGTGGTGTGCCTGTGTGTCCGCATTCATACTAATTTTTACAACTATATGTAATTTAGAGTCACTAATTAAGCAAATGCAAAAGGTTTTGATTGGTGGAAAAAAAAGGAGTACCTGGAGAAAACCCCATCAGATGTACTGTTAATTGTTGAAGATAAACCATTGTGATTTTAACCACCTTTATTTGCTTATCCACTTGTTGTTTGGATTTCTGACAACGCTATCAAAACCTTACTGAAGCTTACAGGCTTTGGTACTCTGCCGTCGAGGACTGGGTTCAATAAGTTGAAGCAACCAGAAGTAGGAGACAATTCTATATCTTGTTTAAGTGGTGAAATCAAAGCAGCCGTGCAGTTAATTTGAGCGACTGACAGTGTGTGGAGCTGCGTACATGGGCACAGTGTGATCTGTCACCAGTGAGTCACCATTTACAAGGCTCTGGCAATTTGCATAAAGAAGAGTTCAACTTTCACCTCCTCATTTTCTCAACTGTTGTAGCGAGCCCCCCCTTCCTCTCGTTCAAATAAAATAAATGGAGGCAAACTGCTATTAGCGGTGCAATATGAGGCAGTTGTTTGGCAGGTGGAGACAGTTAATGAAGCCCGGAGTTTTACATTTCTCTCAATGAAGGACCGAGACCATGGTAGGTCAGAGCAGGGTTTTCATCTCAGCCTGTACTGTAGACATTCACACCAGATCATTAGTTTTAACACACCTCAAGTTCTAGTGCCCCGCTTTGCACCCAGACTTAATTAAACTCCGGTCTATGACTCGAGCTTCTCACCTCCCGCTCATCTGCTTGGCACTGACCTTTGTTATTTGCTGTTTTTCTCTATGGGCTTCCATACATATCAACCCTGGCTTTATAATGAATAAAGCAAAAAAAAAAATCAACAACAAAAAAACAGCATATACACATTATAGGTGGGATATTTTGTCTCTGCAGTTTCACTGGTCTTGCCTGAAAAATGAGATCCAAAAATTCATATGAGGTTTTAATCTTTTGTAGAGTGTTTTTGTGGTCTTCTCAAAGTGACTGTCATGATCCTGGAAGATTCCATGAATGATCACAATATGGACATTCTAGGCAGAGCAGCCAAGCTGTATCCAGGAGTGAACGATTCCTGCATCAATGCCTGCATCAACATCCACATCCACCATAGACCCTCTGAGCCTCTTAGAGAAATGTCCCTCCGTACCTCAACAGTTTTTTTTTATGGGAGCTATCTGATAGGTCTGATTTTCACCTTGTGAATCAATCTTGCTTTTGTTTTTCCTGTGTTCTGTTCAATAAACGGTGTCAAATGCCTTTCTCCTACTAGCAATCCAATACCATATTAATCAGATCAGGCATAGGGTTACTGGAAGTTATCTCCACAAGAATAACTGGAGTGTCATTAAATTCCAGTATTATGAAGAAAATATATGCGAACACTCAATAATCCTTCACCGGCGGATGAAGAACTTAATAACTGCACACTCGTGACCTTTTTCATATTAGTGATACCTGCCACAGCCAATGAACTTTATCATATTTTATGGCTGCACGATTATAACTGCCACCTTCAGAGCATGAGATCTTTTAAGGCCAATATGATATTGACAGTAAAGCTAAACTTGGGTGAAACTCTCTGACTAGCAAGAATGTTACAGTAACAGTCGTGGATGTGCCCATTCTCACCAACCTTCTCTGGTCCGTTCTAGATTCAGGAAAGTGTCAAATGTTGAAAGTGTGCACGTTATATTTTGACAACCTCAGAACAGACAAGGCTCAGTTTGGGAAACATCATTTTGACCAAAAGACATCTGGGAGATCTTATTTATTCATTACGCTGCACTGAATAAACACTTACTAAAAACATTCATTAAATTAAAGTTCACCCGGTAGTTTTACTTTATTTTTCAAAAACAGTGGATCCTTTCAAACTTGTTCCTTATCACCTGAACTGAAGGCCTTTTTTGTTTTTTTTGCTACTTTAACATATCAGGAAACACCCTCTTATCAACACTCTTCCGGACAATGGTTCCACTGTTTGTTACAATGAACTGAGACCTGCACACCAGCAGCGCTGTGGATATGAATGAGACAGGTAAGATATACTCTCTTGACATTATTTATTTATCAACTTGTGATTACATACATTTTGACTTGGGTAATTAAAATGATTTATGATTTAATAAGTGAGCCTCAATTTTCTGCAATGCTGTGAGCAATATTTTGTAGTTAATGTTGTGCTACACTTCAGATGTGCGTGTTTTGGGCGTGCTTAATGAAAAAAGTAAACAGAAAAACAACCAAGTTGGTTTCAAATGGACTTGCTATGGGAGTTTCATGAAGGCTGATGGGCTTTGCATTGCTGCTCACATTCATGACATGATTTTATCATACACATTTACAGTGGAGTTTAACATTGTTTCCTACCAGCTAATGATTTGCTGATCATCTATGAGACGGAGGCAAACAAATGGGCCTCCTACCTACAATCAGTGTTTACCGGTCCCATCTCAGCGGCTGGTATCTGCTGCTATGACATTACGAAGGTGTCATGTCAGGGGGACGACTTCCTCGATTTGGCCCAGTACACCTGCAAGCTCCTCATTCTTTCAAAGGGAATGTTGGAGGGTCTTTGCCAGAGGCGGCGTTTCTTTCTGGCCCAGGTTTTGAATCCTGCAGCCCATGTAGTGGTGCTGCTATGTGGGGTGGACAGCCTGGTGCCTCTGTTGGAGCTCGTGCCCCTGAATGGTGATGAGTGTCTGCAGATCTCCAACGAACAAGACGCTCCTGAGTATGTGTCTGCTGTGACCAGCATTGTGAACAAAGGTATGGCATTCACATTTCAGATGAGCTCCAGTTAATCACTGATAATTGGTTGATAATATTTTGTTTATTAGTGTAGATCTGACCTGTCATAAATAAACCATATTGTGGTATTTTGTTTTGAAACAGGGAGTTTCTCAGACACCCTCATGGAAACATCAGACCTCCCCAATGTTATTTCAATGAACCAGTCGTGTAAAATTCAACCTCAGTTTCCCCACAGCTATTTTGAGCTCATCAACATCTTTAAATCATAGGAGTGTCATCCCAAATCAAATCTTGCGGATGTTTGCTCAAACAAGCAGTGAATACACATGAAGCTCAACTAAGAGAATGATATAACTCTATACAGGAAGTCATATGACCTTCACTGAGTATCTTTTCAACAATATATATTCATGCATGACAAGAAACAAAAAGGATTTTCATTATGATTCTAGTCTTTCACACCTTTTTTTTTACACACTGTTGCCTGAGAAGGAAACAAAGGGATTTAGAGATGGCCCTGCCATAAAATCTGAAAAGCAACAGAATGCTCATTATTTGAGAAAATGTCTGAGCAGCAGCTTGGAAAATAAAAAGATTTTTTTGATTTTATGTATTTATGAGAACTGTGTGCATTGAGACTTGCCATATAACACAGAGACCTCTTTGGTTAAACAGTGTGTGCATTTATGCTATATGTCCTCATGCACCTTGTCAATTATCACTCTGCCTTCCTGCCTGTTTTTCTTCTTCTTCCTAATTGCACTATTTTTATGAAATCATAAAGCGGGCTCGTGTTTGAACAGGTGTGCGAGCAGGAGGAACACTGGATGCAAATTCATACACGACTGATTACTGACTGCGAGCCATGCAAATTTAAGAGCACTCTGCATCTTTTCATTGCACTGATACAGTGAAGAGCTTTCAGCCAGGATACCATAGACATAGACAGTTATATTTAAGCCCAGAAGTGCCCTCACTATTTCACTATTCACACAGGATGTTGCCTGTTTTATTTATTTATTTATTTATTTTTTGTTAGCACATGCAACAGACATGTGGGTGGTTAGAGGTGATTTTTTAATGAACACAGATGGGCTGCACATTTCATCCCTGCTTTCTGTAAACCCTATTGAGCCAAAGCAAACTTTTCGTCACAGCCCCTGTGTTTTTGTCTGTTATGAGATCTTTTTTTGCGTGTGTCCTGTCTTTTATCCCCTCACGGTTGGCTCAGTTGGTTGAGTGAGTTGCCTTTCAGTTGCAAGGCAACAAATTTGATCCTTCATCTCATATCGTAAGTTGCAGTCTTTTAGCTCAATAAAAGTCAAATTCCTCCCATTGGAGATTGAGGGCCTTGCTTTTGGCATGTGTTTGTTTCAGCCTGGCCCATGTTCCAATCACACCTTGCTTTAGCTGTGTCTCATACCCCTGTTTCATGGTTTGCCTTCGACTTGTTGACAGCCTTGTCAGATTAGACCGCACTGACAGACAGGCCAAATGACATACATCTCTAGTACTGCGCATCAAGCATGGCTAAAAAGGCTCCGCACACATTTTGTAAACATCCTCGGTTGCATAATTCGGTGTGACATTCAATGTCCATCTTTTCCAGGTGTGTCAGCCTCAAATGTCAAGCCCATGATGCAGAAATCACCAGGATCAGACGAGAAGGTGGAGCAAATGCAGCCAGCTGGAGCTGATGGTGTCACATCCAGCACTGTGGTCATTCCTCCCAGAGTTCCCTGTGGGGTGAGACTCTTGTCTACTCAATAATGAGCCATATTTGGGCTGTTTTTTTTTTTTAATTTTATATTTTAATACAGCAAACCTTGATGCTGACTATAGTACAATCTGCCATGCTGTCTGTTTGGCAGAGATTCACAGAGGTGTTCATTCTTTTGAAAAACGAGGTGGCTGGCTGCAACATCCAGGTTGAGTTCGTCGGAGTGAATCGGAAGCTCATAGTGAAGCCCATCCTTTGGAATGAGAGTGTTCTGTTTCTCATAGCACCAGGTGAACCAAATATTAACAAATCATGGGTGCACGATGAATGAAACACTAGGTTTTCGGGCCATAATCCTGTGTGTTTTTTTTGTTTTTTTGTTTTTTTTTCCTGCAGATTTCCCCTCGGGGAGTGTAAGTGTGAATGTCTACGGTGGTGGAGTGCTATTAAACAACACACAGTTGCATTACTACACCAGCATGGATGAAATTGCCCGCCTTCTGTCGAGGGTAACGGACCCTGTAGATTTCATGTGTCAGGTAAAGCCATTTAACAGAACACTGACATCTAGTTATTGCATCCAGTCCGTTTTATGAATTGGAATACCAGTGTTTTCATGAGAGGATTTTTAATCTCTGACACCCTGTTTGTGTCATGAAAGCTATTTAACCATAGAATTGAGAATTTACATTTAATGTTTACCTATCCATCCATTGATAGTGGTGGTAGTATAGAGAGCATTCTTGCTTCTTGTAGTTCTCTGTAGAGCAGCATGGCTGTTATGGTGGCCCAAAATATTTTTATGATATAGTATACAAGATGTTGGTATTCACCAGACAAGGGCGACTTAATAAGTCATGCTACAGGATTGCATAATGGGAAGTGTAGCAAATTGGTGTTTGTTGAGGATTAATGGTATCAGGAAAAAACACTAGCTTTTGCAGCTTAAACATGACTATTCTTCATTTGGTGTGAATCCAATTATCTTATTCAGGTGCAATATCAAATGGAGGTTGCTTTGTAATAAAGTGTTGCAGGGAATTTACAATATGTTTGAGTGTTGCTGGAATGAGTCTTCTAATGTTTAAAAAAAAACCCTCTGAAATGAGCTTCTTTTTCCAGCTTTAAAGAAGTAAATAAAAAAAACCATTGGCGGGACTGTGTGACAGTGGTCAGCAAAGTTGCGCCACACTAAGAATGTTTCTGGGGTAAACCTGTGTGGTGCTTGGGGGCTTCCTGTGTGACATTAGCATTTTGTTTTCCTGTGACGCACATGGGTTTCTTTTCCTCTTACAATCCAAAAACTTGTCTGCTCGCTGAAGTGAGGGTGATGTTAAATTGACTACAGGTACAGTATGTAAGTGAACATGGTTATATGCTTCTGTATGAGCCCTTAAATGCAATGCCGATGTGTCCAGGGCCGCTTTCTATAGTACGATTCATAAATCCCAGCCCCCAGCATCCCTAGTGTAGATACAGAAGTCAGATGAATGGAAGAATACCATGGCAACCCTATAACCCCATGCATTCTGTCTCTGATTGGTTTGAAAAGAACTGGAGCTTGTTGGTCCTCACTGAACTAATACTAATCTTTCTTTCTTTATATAAATAAAGGAGAGCACCTCATAAAAGAGACGCGCATTGACCTCACATTCTACTCATACTGATTAATAATAAACGCGGTTAAATCTCACATTGTGTCTTATCAGATTTTTTAACTGTGGTTGCTGAGGAAGACTATTATGAAATCCTCAGTATTTATCATTGCTATGATAATAGAGAACAGAGTTGATATGAGGACCTCGCTTTTAATGACTCATGCTATGAACTGGGGTCAGCTGTATGAATCAATGGAAAACACTTACTAGCAAAAAAATGTACTTCAGCTTGAGGCTACAAACACCATCAGAATTACACATGAAATTGAGGAGGTCATTTCATTGCTATACAAGTTCATAGATCTATGTCCTAAATTTGTTGAGGTTTGATCATATTTTATTCTACAGCATGAAATCCATCAAGTGACCTGTTACGTAATGAGTCTAATGAGATTGAGAAATGAGACAGGACCTCACTAACTCCTTACAACTTGCACTTTTTTAGACTGTCGTAACTACAGCTGAAGTATATTTGGATTCACACCGAGTGGCTCAAGAAGAATGTGTGTGCATGCTGAATCTAAACACAAGCTGTAAGCAGCGGTGAGGTTGAAATCTGTGGTGTAGTTTGTTTTGTTGAGTTAGCTTTTTCTTTTTTACCTCACTCTTACAGATTCTGAAACTCGTGTTTGAAATTTTAAGACTATTTTCTAGAATGGAAGCATTAAAAACCTTTGTTTGCTAATTTTATGTAACAATCTAAGACCTTTAAGTAAAAAGGGAAGCATGTTAATGTCCTCACAGTTATTATTGTGGTCATTAAGATGCTGTTGTATATCTGCATGATTCTTTTATTTATCTCAGGCTGTACTGAAAAGTAATGGATAAAATAACATCATTATGTGCTTGAAAAGAACTTGGATAGAGCAGGTAGCAAATCTTATAACTGTAAATTTATTTCAATAGCTGTCAATCACTGCTTTTCCAATGTGGGAAGCACATTTTGCATGCTGTTCTGTCCTTTCTCAGCTCTCAATAAAAGTAACTCCTCAGAAGCACTTTAAATGTGTTATGCTACTTAGTGACTCATCATTATGTAACTCAGTCACAGAAACTAGTCAATCACCGCCTCAGAAAAACTGCTTATAAATCGATCCACACCAAGCCCGGAGAAAGACGTGGAAAAACAGAAAATGAATTGAATCAGCATAATTCTGTTTATGCGAGCCACTGTTTATGGCCTCCTGACAGAAAGTGAAGGGACAGCAGGTTTTCAGCCAGGGGTCAGCCGTGAGCGTTTGATTAGATTACGTCTCTTTTGCTGAACGGGCAAACTTGAGCGATGCCAAAAGATGACTTTGCCAGGAGAGTTTCAAACTAAATATATGGACTGGGACTCGGATGTGTGCATGATTCAATTCAGTCTCGTGTTTGTGTTGTGCCACAACATTCAGCTTCTCACCGATACCACAAACACTGTGTTTAAACTGCTGCTTTTGTTGACTCATCGGAATAAATATTCAACAAAAAAGAAGAGAATCTACATGAAGCAACATCATTTTATCTATGGTATTTCAGGCTCTTCAGGTTTCATCTATGGACAAGCTGGATGAGAAGTTATCTTCCATGCTGTTGGAAAGACTGCCCACCGGAGGCTTTCTGGGACTGCAGTCTGAAAATACTCCTGACCAAGGTACAATGCTGTCAAACTGCTTTACATTGAGAAGACATCTGCAGAATAATCAGAAAGAAACTAAAAGCATCAAAGGGCACACAGTTATCAAGTTTTACCAAAACCTTCTGACATTTATGTGATTGTAAAAGTCAACGCAAATTGTTTGCATTTATTACAGCTGAAATACTATGCAGATACCTAAAAATACAGAAGTTAACCTGCCTGCTCTTCTGCCAGCAGGCTCATTGAGTGTTATGTGTGGTAATTAACAGAGAGCAAGAGAGTTTTCATTTAAGTTATCTTTCATTCTCACGGCGTCTCTATTCACTGATATGGAGTACTGCTCACAGGCTGAAATAGGTTCCTCGAGTATGAAGCATATTATCCACAACAAAGGTGGAGGAAGAAAGAAAAAAAAAAAGCGCCATTATTTCTTGGCTCATTATGAGGGAGATTGATGGCTTCATCAGCTCCTGAGATTGATCCTTAACTTTGCTAAAAAGGGCAGAGGGAAACGTTGCCATGACAAACAGGTCAATAAGTGCCTGCGAGCTGTCTTTCTTCGACTCTCCTGGATGTGTTAGATTGCCCACGTTGAGTTGTCACCTGGAAAGGACGCGATATCAGGGGGTGGCGAGTTTATTGCTGACAATTTATGCGGGTGTGAATGTGCGGCTGCTCATTTTCAGGCCTAACTGCACTTGATAGATTTTTCCTTTTCACACCTAATCAAAACGGGCAACTGTCCACGGCAGAGCTCCACCACGCAGATGTTCCCTCGCTCCTCCACTTTGCCGCGCTGTATGGATTCAGAAGCCTCTCCAGCCTGCTTTTGCAGTGTCCGGGTGCCAAACGAGCTCTGCAGACGGCCAATCGCCACGGACAGACTCCCACCGACCTCGCCAAGAGTCACGACCACAAAGAACTTCATGTCCTACTGAAGGAAACTCTGGTAACTACACTGTATATACACTATACATAATCCCTCTATATATTTCCAGAATGATTTTAACTTTATTTGACTTGAAAGACATCGTGCATGTGGAGTATTAAAGCAGAGCTCCACAGCCCTGACCCTGGCAAGCCACCGTTCTAAAGTCTGCTCCAACACACCTAATTCAAGTGAATTTACTGAATAGCTTTTTCAGACTTTTCTACAAAGCCCCAGTTTGTTGAATGAGGTTTTTGCTGAAGTATTAAGAAAGCTGATGGATCCACGCCTGCAGCATACAGACATAGGATACAGTTCATACCAATGGGTGGCGATCACTGGTATGGACTGTATTCCTGGACAAAAAATGGTCTTTTTTCTCTGGCAGACACATTTCACTACAGCTGATGGCTGTATCTTGCCATATTTTGCCATTTCTAACATGTTGTATTAAACAATCAAAAGTTTGGTGTTTTCAATCGCAAACTCCCTCCCTCACTATTGCTAGGCAGAAAAATGCAGTCGCTTCGATCACCAGTATACGATTAGTTGGCCAATTAGCACAACCCTAATTTCCATATTTAATTTGGTTAACCTTAGAGCGCCCCACCATGATCTCTGGCATCCCTTATGAAGTCCCTCACACCCAGTCGGGGGCCACTGGTCTATATTACATTGCAGCATGTAACTTTCACTGCCAGCAAGCAAAAGCAATCAATTTCAAGGGCAAGATCAGACATTTCTGATCATGGAAAACAGACTAAATAAAGACTTACTTCTAATCCCCAAACACATAAATTAAAAGTATCATTCATGTGTTATATCTGCTAAGTGTTTGCTTGATGACTGGAATAAACTAAATGCACTGTTCTCCCATTACGCATCATTTAATTTGATAATATATGCCACTTAGTGGTTTGTTTGATTTGCTCCATTAAAAGACAATGGGGTCATTATAAAACTTTGTTGAATAGAAGTTTGCACATCGGATTCAACAGGAAGTGATTTATCGCATCACAATTTTATTGCGTAACCTGTAATAGTGTAACCTGAATGTAACGTGCAATATAATTCAGTGCACTCGCCTCTTTCACAAAGGCCTTTCCTCTTGTGGCCTTAGCAGTTTGACTTGCAAGTTTGAATAAAGACTCAAAGGCTGAAAAGAAGGATGAGTCCTTGATGAGCGCAATTGCATAACTTTCCAAGAGCCTGTGTAGTGTTTTTAGCTGTTTCTTGATATCATAGGAAAAATTGGATCTGCAAAAATGTTGACTTATTTTGAGGCATACGAGAGTAATTCAATTAATTCTCTTAAAACCTCAAAACAAAGAGGAACATAATATTTTGTAATGGAATATTGGATGGATTATTTTCCCCTGAAAGAGTGTTATGGGATGTTTCAAGATTTGGTCTTCAGACTACAAACTGGCCCTATCAATCTGCACAGTTTTTTTGTGTGCAGATCTGAAATCGGTCCCTTGTCCTGAAGCATTCATGCATCTTAGTTGTCTGCCTGGTCTCACACACCTCATGCAGATGAATGGGTTGTCATTAGGCCCTGCAGAAACCTGATAACGAATCACTCATTTAAATGACTTACTCTGGAGCAGGGAGACATCTGAAACGCGTCTAAAACCAGGAGCTTGGGAACACTGTGCTCTGCAATGCCGTTTCATACAATGAAGGCATTCATCAGAATGCCAATATTCTCCTGACAGCTGCTGATTTTTTAGTGATTTGTGAGCTAATTAAAAAATTACCCATTGAGCCATTATTGGTTGTTACAGTGCTGTCTGGATGGCGTTTCAGCGGAGTGGAAATCTACGCTTTTCAGTTATCTGCAGACGAGTGCGAGGTGGGAAACAAGAAAAGTCTTTGCTTTTGAGTTGCACCAGTCTGGGATGACTAACACCAGAACAACACTGCACAGACTGAGAGCGAGTGGCCCTTTATCAATAATGAAGAGAGTGGAGAGAATGGAAAGGTGGAAAGCACAGAAAGTGATCTATGTGTCAGGGGTGACCTCACTCCCTCCTAACCAGTGCTGTATTTACATCCAGCTCATGGTGGAGGATGGATAGTCCGCTCCCCGCTTTTCTCTTTCATCCTGAATGTGTGTCCTAATGGAACACCCCCACAGGGACTAGAAAGGCCGTGTTTGCCCATGCATGCACAATCGCTCATGGCAACATAGGTCGTCGGCATACATTCAGACAATTAATGCAGCGGCTAATGTTGCGATTTTCTTGCCTAATGGCTGCCATTTTCTCTTGTTAATATGGAGATCCTCTCCTTGCTCAACCACCCATTTCGTCGCGGAGCTACTCGAATGCGGCAACAGCACGTTCGCCACTCGCCCTCTAATAAGAGGCAATTCACATATAATAGATCCCCCACATGCATGTGCATCCCTTTATTTGACAAACCCGGAGGACACTGGCATCATAATGCTCTTTCCAATGCTAATTTCATTTGGCACCGAGGACATGATCATTCACACACGCGCGCGCACGCACACACGCACACACACACACACACACACACACACACACAATGCACCAGTGACATAGACTACACATAATTTTCAGCATGTAAGATAAACAAGAAATGAGTAGAAGCATTGTACATGTGCTGCAACAGATGCTGTGTGCATGTGTTTGTTACTGAATCGGCAGAAAAGTCAATATGGCTGAGACTGTGTCACCGTTCCTCAGCAATGTTTCAAAAGAAACGTTCTTTTCTTTGGGGCATGACAGATTGGAAAATGCTGTTGTGGTGTTTTTTGTCTGTTATTGTTTTGAAACAAGTAACCATCATTCAGTGTTTGGCCTTGGCTGCAAGTGCTCGGCGTACCTGCAAACGTCTTTTACCAAGGTTTCAACCTTTAGACAAGGCATGGATGGATGGATGGATGGATGGATGGATGGATGGATGAATAAATCTGTTCACCTACTTCATAGCGCATAGAAAAGTTAATCTGAATTAAAGTACAAAACAAGAGGGGATGCTCCAAAAAGCCCAGTAGAAATGTGAAACAGAAAGTTTTATATTATAAAAACACTCAAGTAACTTTGAAACTTCTCTTTTACAGTCCTTGAAAAAGATTTATTTAACAAATGGAAACCAATTCTTATGAAAAGGAGATTTCAGACATGATTTTTTGAGTAGAGAATGTGTTATTGGGCAGCTATAACTCTGAACAAATCAATTATACTGTCAAGGTATAAAAGTTAGACCTCTCTTTGAACCTCTTCCACCTTTGAATTCAATCAGTCTGTATGTTAGATATTCATTTATTTCTATTCTCACAGAAGTCTTTATATAAAAAAAAAGATTGGAATCGCATACAAAATGATCACTCAAACCAATATAAATAAACTTTATTTGATTTGATTAAGCTTGCACACACCATGTGTTCGAATATTTATATCCTATTCATATCCAAAAATAAAACTTGAGTTGTGTTCATTTTGTCCTTAACTAGCATACTTTAATATGTGTTGTGTTTCAGTTTTGTTCACATTTATTCAATAAGCTACAAGCTTTGAATGGAGCTTTTATTTGTCACAAGGTGGCCACAATCACCCAATAAAGGGACAAGCGTTGAAGAAGGGCTTTTCTTTTTCATTGAAATTGTCATAGTTTACATTGCTGTCTTAAAGTTTGAAAAACAAAAGGTTAACAAGTATTGATCTCTCTGCTTTTCATTCAGTTTTTTTTTTCAGTTTTTTTCATTGAAAAAGAAAAGAGCAAGAGCCTTAAGAATACTAAATCAGCAGATCAGTCTTGTGATCCGCTGTGGTAACCCCAAAAGGGAGCAGCAAAAATGCTCTCATTGTCAAAGAATAAACTGGTATTATTTCTGAGCAGAATTTTTTCAACAACTTTGACTAATTTCTTTTTCAACTAAATAAGGGAATTATTGAAGCCTGGTCTACTTGCATCTAAAAAAACTTGTTGTGTTCAGGCTCAACGTATTCCGTTAATTTTCTGAAGCCTTTACCATCATACATTTTGTCACAAGGAGATGGAGGGTCTTCAGAAACGTTCCACCTTGGTCACCTTTATATTGGCCATATGGACATTCAAAACGCAACTAAAGTTTTCCTTTTTCACTTTAAAATGTCGTCATGGAGACAAGTCCTCAGACAGGGTGGGATCACAGTCTCTCTGGGTAAACAATGTCATATTGGCCAAATATTAATATACTTGAGGTGGATTATACTCAGCCTACATGCTACTTTGTTCAATGTACAATATATGAACAAGGGACTTGTTTGTACCTTGTACAGTGAAACAGCCTGCTGCCATGGGACATTTCTCTATTTTTACACCAACCTTTTAAAAACTGTGGTCAACTTGAGCACAGCCAAGGAGGAGGGACTGCTTTCTGATCACTCTGTAGCGTTGACTGGTGGTTAACAGGTGCAGGACAGTTAAAAGGTCTTGAGCATGAATAACCACTGTTAATTTAACCAACTAACAGGTGTGAAGAACCTGAATTTGTCTTTTTGATTTATGACATGAAAGCCACCGTTTGAGTCTGTGACACGTTTTCTCAGTTTGCAAACTAAATGTTCACTCATTCATATCAACATCTGTGTTCTTTTTTTTCTTCTTCTTCTTTCTTTGTCTTTCCTCTTCATACTGACAGCTTTCAAGATTCACCAACGCCTCGGGTCAACCTATAGGGAATTTTCCCCCCTCGAGGGAAATTTAGACACTCCGGCAGCTGTTGCGAATGTATCCCCTTAGCAACACGGCTAAATGAGAGCGACGGCAGAGTGAGCAAGGTTTGATCTGATTGCTCTTGCGAGTCCTCGCCGAAGCCCGCGGCGAGTCGGCTGAGCTGACAGGGGGGGCAGCCGAGTCAAACAGAGGTCTCCCCGCGGGGACCTCAACAAAGCCTATAGCCTCGAACACAACAGCCAGGTTGAAACACACAAAAGCAGCTGACATTTCTCTGCGGTTTGAGAGGGTAATTAAATTCATCTCGACGACTAAAAGCTAAGTAGGCACAGTACTTAACTTTGGCATTTTAGAGAAATTATAAAAGTCATGATTGTTAGGTTTTGTTCTTTTTTGTTCTTTTTTTTTTCACGGCAGTTTCATTAACTCGTCTCGAGCGTTTCCCTCCCAATTAATCAATTCATGATGCATCAGTGATTTGAGCGTCGTGCAGCACGGCAGCGCTCCGTCAATAAATCCTAGATGGATCGGTCCTCGGTTTCATGCGCAGGCTGAATCACTCACAGGCCCCGGCGTCAGATCCACTCGTCTGCCCTGGCGCCATGCTTCTTTGTTAATTAGCTGCGAACTGCTCCAAAGGGGGAAAGCTGGATTATTCAGGGAGCCCATAACTAGAATACAAATATAGAAAATGCTCCGCTGTTATCTGCGATGTTTATGTCCTCAGACTGTAATATTGTGCTAGCTTAATTACCCACACGAATGTTCCTAGTCCTTATTTAATATTTTAATAGTGGGGCATAAATCTGGCTGAGTGTCACTTGGCATTTCATTGGGAGTCCACACTCCTACCACAAGATTTCACTGTGTGCTCTCAGATGTAGAGCAGAGCTCGATAAATACAAATTAGCCTTCAACTGTGCTTCTCCAAAGCCTACAAAGAGCTATTTATGTGCCACGCGCTGTGTTTGTGTACACTGTAGCCCTATTCAAATTCGTCCACGTGAAATCCAGTGGAATCCTATACTCTCGCCAATGATTTGTTAATTCCTCAGACTTTACTTTGCATATTACCCTTGTTTGGACAGTAACTGCACAGTGGTTATGGGCAAATTCTGGAGATTTGCTTATTATTTGAATAACACGAACAGTGAACTGTTTTCATGTGTTCCTGTACTGAAGTGCATCCGGGTTTAAATCAGCAAGTCTGTTGCCTCTTTAGAAATAATTTGATTGAGTAATAGAAATATAGAATTCTCTGGCATAAGTGCGAAGTAACATGCCAGCACTGATAACCCACCAAGAGTTGATCGGAAATGACTCGAGTCCAGCACAAAATTTAATTCATTTACTTTCAAAAAAGCTTTGCACCAGGAGTGAAATAAAAACAACTTATTTTTATGGTTATGATAATGATAATGGATGCTTTATTCCTTGTTTATGGGTTTTCTCATCAGGGTAGTAATCAGAGTTCAGTGTCGGTTCATTTTGTCGTTGATATTGAATACTCACCACACCATCTGGTGGTATAAAATGGTTTTACAAGATTTATTATCACAACATTGAAATGGGGAAAAAAATGGGAAAAAGAGATAACCGAGAAAGGAAAGGAGGAAAACAAGCTCAGGTATCACAATGGTAGCTTGTTTACATGCAAAAGTCATTAGATATGACTGTTCCCTTCACGTTTTGTAATTTTATCATATGAGAGTTCGAGCATTTAACTGGTGCATAACTCATCGCAGCTGAGCACATTAAATTCACAGATCATGTCTTTCAATGTGAGTTCATACAGCACCACATGTTTAGCATATGTCACTTCTTTTAGTGGCATATTTCAATAGACTGACTTCATAATTAATTTTTAGGTGTCACATGGTTGACGTTCACATCCAACAATACCATGACCACAAGCTTGTTTTAGTAGCCTGTCAATTAAAATTTATATTTTCATCAATTTTCAACTTTCTCTAAGCCTAACAAATGTGGAAGGCAGGGCAAGCTGGATTCAAACTGGAGACCTATTGCTGGGAGATGAGAGAGCTAATCACGACATCACCTTACTCTTCAATAGATTAAAATATCAGGAGGTCATCGTCCCCTTTTTCCACAGCCAGAATCAAACCAGGGTGAATTCTAGATGAGCAGTTCTCATGTGATGGGTTCAGTGTTACATTGAAGAGTCTTGCCATGAATCAAACTCTCTCGTCATAACAGCACTATACTAAGAGACAGCCAGCATGCTGGAGCAGCCAGCTGAGACAAGCCGGCTTGCGAATTGACCATTTGAGCTGCTGAAGTCGAGACTTTTCACTGCTTATAATTTACTGGAGATGCGTTCTCCGTTTCATCTGAGTTACCGCCACAGCGGTGGAACTGAATTTGTCTGAGATGCCCGGAGCTCCCGCAGTCACACGCGTCTGTAAAATAATTTAGCGTCCGTGGTTAGTAAATGGTCCTGCCCATCCAGAAATCACCACTGAAAAATAAAATACCACTTTTTGTTCAAGCAGAGCTTTTGATTTTTAGAATTCAGAGGTAATTAACTCATCTTTTCTACCTGTTGGGCCTCTTATGAACCTGCACTGTTAAGTAATGCCTTCATGGCACCCAGTACATAATTCACAGTGGGAGGAACAGTATAATATTGTAATTGACTCGTGATTGGATGTGTTGCTTGGAAACGGCGCACCGAGCAGGGCGGGCTATATGGAGGATATTTTGATCTTAGTGAGTCATATATTCTGTAGACTCCTGTTATTGATTCCACCTTTAATATTAACTTTAAATCTTCTTATACTGAGAAAAGAGTGAAATGTAAATCTTTGTTTTTTATATGGCTGACTTGTTTGCTGTATACAAGTTATTGGAAGACATCGTGTTTATCTGATTTAAAATAAGTGGCGCTGATAGAGAAAACAAAAACATTATAACCTTACCACCGTCTTTTTCTATAAATATGATCTCTTTGTTCTCTCTTTGAGGCAAGTCTTTACATCTCCATCACAAGTTGAAATCATCCGTATCGCAATCTAATTACGGATGCAGTCTGATATCCAGCCGAGGGTCTTGAATTGCTCACTAAATGATATGTTTGGACTGAAAGGGGAACATTGTCTGATTTCATAATTACCCTGATCATGGCCCTGTCTGTCCCTCAGCATGCGGCTGGCAAATAGGCCGACACTACAGCAGCTTTTGTTGTAGCTGTGGGGGGGGGCTGACTTTATGACTGGGTTACAACACACCTCCCGATTCCATGCAATGGGGTTGAACTAACAGATTGCAATGAAAAAAGCCTCCATTAACAGTCTGGACGTTTGTCACAGACATGAAAACACTGAATATTAAAGTGTTGCACGGAGGCAGATATCAGCCTATAATGTGGCAGAACTTCACGACTGGGTGGTAGATAGTCATCTGTGCTTTCATGTATCATATTTGGTTGCAAAGGTGAGAAAAATTAGCTGACAGCGAGGATGCTGTGAGCAAGTGAAGGAGATATTCACATTTCTACAACAAATACAAGACTACATTTGTATAAAACCAAAGATCCATAACAAACTTTCGCCTCCACCACAACTGATGAGACATTGTTTTCCCTTGAAATTATTTTCCTTTGGCGTTTTGTGTGATTCGGATGGAAGAATAAAATGCGTCTTTTCATGCTCTTTCGTTTCAGAGGATGTTTACCTCAGGCGAGGACAATGCTGATGCCAGTGTGTACGAGATGATGTGCAACACAGGTGAGAGACTGATGGGAAGTGGAGGGAGGACGAAAGGAAGCCAGTAATAGAATTGTTGGGTTGTTTTTTATTTTTTTATTTTCCACTGTCTCATTACGCCCGGTTGCCGTTCATTTCCGACTGCTGAATAGCTTCCCGTTGCTGATGGGGACATCATGTCATATGGCTTCCGATCAGCTGTGAAATGACAGCCACAAAACCAGCATGCCCGACTTCATTATGACACTGAGACACTACACTGTAAAAACACAAACGTGTTTGTTCGAACTGAAATAGTTTGTAATTTGGCTTTTACCATATGTGTTAGTTCTTGTAAATGGTTATATTATAGTATCATGTAGTACATGCAGAATGGACACAACAGCCATTTCAGCAATTCAGTAAAAGTTGGATTGTTGTTGATTTTGATCAATCTACAGCTCTGCCAGATTATGTGTTATTTATTATTATATGTATGTGCAAGATTTTTAACTTGCCCATGATGATTGGTGTATTTGTGAAGCATCCAGTGGTAGAAACCCTTCTATTTTAAATAATATTCCTACTAAGGCCTGGAAATACCCACAGTTAAAAAATCGTTTTGGAATCACACGGCATAGTTAATTTTTTTTTTAAACAAAATATTAATGTACGTCACAAGTACGGAGGTAAAAGCACAGTAGTATCGCTATAGTGCTTGAAACCTCAGCAATTATGAACTAGACAAAGATCTTCCAGCAGATTCGAGTTGAATATAGTTGTAAAAACACTTAAATATGTTCAATTTAAACTACTAAACAAAAAAGGATTACAATACTGTCCAAAACTCATGTTAACCTTCACATTACTCTGATAAAATATGACTCTTTAAAGACCTAAAAATCACCATCTTACAAAATGCTAAGCTGTTTACTTAAAGTGTACTGTAAAAAAAATATATTTATGAAAAAATAGTGAATTAACTGACAGTAAAGTAACTTTACATTGTGTTACTAGTAAGTTTCTGTTTTTCTTTTCACTGCAGACGACAAAATTACCAAATTCTTTGCTACAAAGAAGCACAGTGATAATTTTTTCCCCACTGATGGACTCTATATTTTGAAATATGGAAAGAATTCCTGGTTTTTAACACTAGATTCATTGTTTTAGTGATCGTGTTACTTGCAGATCAGTACAGTTTTAAACAAGACAATAACTTCTTTTTTTTCAATTGTACATACATTCGAGATATAAAATGACAGCTTTTTTTACTTAAGTCAACAAGGTTTTGTTTGTTTTTAATGATACATTTAATTTTCAGCAAATTTAAAGGTCCCATATCATGCAAAATTCACTTTGTAATGGTCTTCTAACAGTAATATGTGCACCAATAGCCTGTGTATGGGGACCGAGAAGGTCTTTCATTTAGCAAACATAAGCTCATACAGGTGAATCAGAGATGTTCCCTTCATGATGTCATGTGGGGAAATAACTATTCCATCTGGTAGTGGATACTCTCTTTGACCTTCCTACAGGTCGATGAGCCCTCCAAAACTATGAGCGGGCACCTTCTTTTTTGTCTTTGCAAATGAAACCAGAAAACAGACATTGAGGGTTAGGGTTCATGTCAGGGTTGGACAGACACAGAAACAGCCTGTTCCAGTTCAGCTCACTTGAGGGACTTTTAGATTGTCTGAATTTCAAAAATAAGGCTGGATTTGGGGCAACTAACTGAATACAATGTTGACGGACCTCTGACACCTGTGTGAAATTGTTGAAAAACTGCATATATAATATGGGACCTTTAATTCTGATCTGTTTTGCGTGTACATGTTTTATGAGAAACAAAATGTAACATTAAATCAACTCAAAGTAACCTTGTATGTTTTTTTTTTTTCAATATGCATAAAATATGAGATTATTTCAGTGCAGTTAAAGAGTAATGGAAGAATTTATTTTTACTGTGTACAGTGAAGTTAACACTTTTTGCTTTAGGGAACCTTTCCCTCACAGATACACAGAACATGCAACGAGGAGAGGACGAAGAGAAGCAGGAGGAGGAGGAGGATGATGAGGATCTCTACGCACTCCTGGGAGTGAATGATGAAAACTACATCACCCTGAACTCAGTGATGATTGTGAATCGCCCACCGGCGCCCACACCTCGGCCTGAAAGCACCCAAACCAAGCAGGACAGAACCCCTTACATCGCCCAAGGTAACTCGCCACAACTTGTTGCTCTTTTCTTTCTAACCGTCAGATAAAAGAGACACTTCTGGGGTGTGAGAATGATGAGTTATGTGCAGTATTTGAAGAGGAGCTCATCTGGGGAGGGATGGAGGAACGGCCCGGTATGTGCTGCTGAATGAAGCAAAAGAGGGTTTTTCTCTGCGATGCACTTTTGTTTTGATTCCATAAACCACAAGAACACAGTCGCTCCCTGTTGCAAAACAAACAAAAGCGAGGGTATAGGGAGAGCCATCAAAAGCTACAGTCCCGAACTGTTCAATTTCAACCATGTGAATATTTCATGAAGATGAAATATCCAAAAGTGACTGGTGTTATTAAAGCTTATAAATCATTAAAACAGCTGTGATTTCCCTTTTTTTCATCTTGCTAATGCAAACAGGAACACATGCATTCGCAATTAATTGTTATTCCCAGAGATAATATTACACCCGGGCCGTCCACACAGAAATGATTAAAACATCTCGCTATTATGTAGCTTTTCATTGAG
>OMNM01022649.1:1751-22079 GCA_900302745.1 Parablennius parvicornis | reverse complement strand
TCCTGCAACAGTCAAAATCTGCATTTCAGGTTAATTAATGACGAAAACGCCCAGCTTACTGTGGGGGCATAGACAGGTGGAATCAGCTCCAGCGAGCTTAAATTACATTATGTGATATATAAGATGAATGGATTATTTTTATCTATCTATCTATCTATCTATCTATCTATCTATATTTTTTAATTTATATCGAACTGAAATAGATGGAAAGTATGAGCGCATTAAAGCCCACAAGTATGTTTCTTTCTCTTACATCGTAGTAGTCGTGTTTTTCATTTTTTTTTTTTTCTTAAACAATTTTGTGTCAATCATTGTTTTAAAAATTAAACTTTAAAAAAGGTTTGTGTCCTTTCGCAACATAGAACGAATGGTTATACATCATTATCAAGACTTTCATTTGTCCTAATGAGCGTCTGACCACTACATGACTAGAAGTGACAACGTGTTTAGCTCTATTGGGAATACTTCACAAAACTGACAAGCAATTAGCTCTGTTATGCTCGGGGATGTTTGTTATCAAGAGAGAGAAATTGGCCTCTTATACAGGACTCGGTTATTGTCACTCTTCTGAGAAGGAGGCAAAATATAGCAATCCGTAACAAGAGGGTTATAATTCGCATGATGGTTGTACATTAAATGCAGGCTTTTGATTGCCAGAGTCTGACAATGGCAACAAATGCGAGATGACAGCTAACGTCTCATGATGGCACAAAGCCAAACAATTTGAAAATATTTCTCCACAGCAGCCTGTTTTTTCTCTATTGTTGTTCACAAGCCTGAGCCTGCTCTTCATTGTCCCTGTCACTTATCACACCTTAAATTCTTCATTTACAGCCCACAGTAATGTAATGTGACTGACAGTTTGTGTAATAACTTCCTCGTTTCTTTGTTTTTCCCTTTGTTATTGCATTTTTATTCATGAAGC
This sequence comes from Parablennius parvicornis, assembly GCA_900302745.1. Lineage (NCBI taxonomy): Eukaryota > Metazoa > Chordata > Actinopteri > Blenniiformes > Blenniidae > Parablennius > Parablennius parvicornis. The sequence goes on along the minus strand of OMNM01022649.1, from coordinate 21,154 downwards.
CCCTCAATTCCAAGGATCCTGTGAAGCAGACTTTCCCTCCGCAACCAAAGAACCAACGCTGGTACAAAAGTCATAATCTATTTTATTCTCGTGTATACCACCTAAATATTCATCCGAGACATTAAGCAGTGATTTTTGTTTTTTCTACCCGTCTCAATCAGCAGTGACTCCAACCTGTTTCTGAACCTCCACTCCAATGGAGCGATCAATAGTGCAGTTCAGGATGCACCTTTAGCCCTCATCACGAAGCCGCAACGGCGGAGCGGCACCCCCAACAGCAAGCCCCTGGCAGCTTCCAGCCCCCCGGACCCAATGCCGATGAACCTGAGCATTGGTAGCAGGGATGTATCGGGTAACTCTGCCTTCCCACACACGTCTTCTGACTCATCAGGGCTTCGTCCCACATCCAGAAAGTCTGAGACCCCCAAGACTATAGGAAAGACCTTCAGTAAAACCGACCCTCCCTCGGCCAGAGGCAGTGAGTCAGATTTCCACAGCAGCAAAGACTCGGATGAAGATGAAGATGATATTGAAGATGAAGACTCTGGCAGTAGCATTTCAGGTTGGATTAACCAAAGCCTTTGATTTAATAGCATTTGCTAATGGAAAATGTGTTAGACTGTTTGTTCTGGAAACTACCGGCACTCTGCGGTTTAGGTGAATGAGGAATAATTATCAGGGTCTAATTCAGTTTTCTTTGTCTCTCTTGCGGCACATCGGTATCCCCTTCAGAGGTGGAGAGCAATCTGGTGATTGACACTGACGGCTCCGAGGACAATGTGAAGGAGTGCATGGAGACGGAAGCTGACAGCACTGCAGATAGGGCTCCTCCGCAAGCAGCCGGAGTGGCGACTATTCGCAAGGCCTCCTCATCCGTGGACTTCTCAACCTTCATCTCCCTGCTCAACCTGCAGATGAAGACGGATCCCAGCTTACACAGTAGTTTAGAGGCCCCCACCACCAGCACCGCCACGTGGAGCCAACAGACCCCGTCCTATAGCTTCGCTACAGTGCCAGGTAGTACGTCTGTTTTCATGTGACCTATATACAAGCTCCAGATTATTTATTCATTTATTTATTTATTTATTTTTGCATTATTTGCTCTGACGATAAAAGTCCAATTCTCAGAGTCACCATGGTGAGATTTCTGTTTTTTTGTTATCAGAAGAAAATGATGTCGCCAACATGATAACAGTTGTACCTGCTGTACTGGTAATGTAATTGTTTTGATGTTGTTGGATGTTGCTTTCACGTTATTCACCCAGCCAGATGTTTTATACGTCTGATATTTAAGAAAATTCAGAGTGTTTTGTTACTGAAAGACATGGATCCTGACTAGAGAATTACTTGTTGCATTTTTTTCCTTCCTTAAAAAAATTAAAAAAAAATCTTATCATGGCTTTATGTCATGAAACTCTGGTGATTATCAGATTTTTAAAAAAGTAAATGCTTTTAATAAGTTAACATTTTCACACAGTTCACAAAGCTCTTTTAGGTTTTTCCACACTTTTTTCTTTTTCACCCATTTCTACCAAACATCTCAAATTGGTTGTCATTTATTATTGATGCCCACGTACAGGATGTATTTCAGTTTTCTAAAAGAACTATCATTCTCAAAGACACCTTTTGGTAGGAGGTTTTATAGTCACACTGATATGGATGTCTGTCATCTTTTGTCTGGTTACTCCTGTAAACATGCAGGATTTGTGAATTTGCTGAAGTCCAGTCAAAGGGCAGATGAGCCATTTCTCCTTTTTTTTTTTTTTTTCTAGGCACAGTGAAGCGAAGACGGATCACAGATGAGCGGCTTCTGCAATTGCCTCTTGATTTTGGGTGAGAACTCTGTTCCTGCACTTTTTTTTTTATTGAAAGCAACACATCCAGGTTTGGTGGTGTGACCATGTGCCCTTTGTTTTCACTGTTTACTCGAGTTGAAGTAAAATGCCAGCGCTTCAATGGCTGAAAAGTGACCTTTCCTAAAACAGCACCTTTTGTAAAGGTTTTTTCTTTTCTTTTTTTCTTTGCAGAGCTAGAAGATGCATTATGTTCACCCACATCTAGTGTGATAGGATTTCTCTTACTAAAGTTGTCATCTTGACACTGGCTTGAAAGTCGTTACCTGTGATGTACAAAAACAAGAACACAAAGTGACGAATCACTGTGTTCTTCAGGATGCCGTCTGTTATGACTATATTAATATAATAGATGACAAAGCAGCAATCAGTTTCCATACAGAAAAAAAATATTGAAGTTCTTCTATCATTCTTACGTTAAAAAAAATGTTTATGATGGTGCAAGTACAAGTGTCCCACCGACCATCTTCGACCCCTTTCAGGGGACTTTTTGAGTAGTAGATCATTGTGGGAAGGAAATTAAATGGGCCCCAGCAGTTCAACACGAGGGGTTAACTGCATCCAGCCTCGACGCAGACATGCAACATTAACAGCTCTCTGCCCACAACCTTGAACGAGAACAGCCTTTCATCTTTAAGGGATGTTTTTTTTTTTATTACCGGCTCCACTGGAGACAGAGGCCATAAGGCTTCATTTCAACCTCTGCCCTGTGTAGGAAAACTCCAGCTGCTCCCCAGCGGACCTCCAGAGGGGACTGAGGGGGGGAAGAATCATGATTGTTGAGGAATCTGATGACGGCGGATGGCAAAAAATGACGTGGCAAACAGCTGTGATTTAGACATTCTATTTTGTTTGAAATGTTTTTGTGTAGGTGGCGGCGGGAGACTCGGATCAAGTCTGTGGCGGGTCGTCTGCAGGGGGAGGTGGCTTACTTTGCTCCATGTGGGAAGAAACTGCGTCAGTATCCTGATGTAATGAAGGTATATTCACAATGTGCTTCTCTCTCTTTTTTCTCTCTCTCTTTTTTTTTTTTTAATAAAATAAAAGTAATCTTAAAGCTTTCATTGATTGCATATACTAATTGCATTAGTGAAACATTTTGCATTTGCTGTTTAGTGGTTGATAATTTAATTTGGCTTAAGGTCCCTACCTATGCTTTAATTAGTGCGCACTTTTCTCTTGTCTGCAGTACTTAGTCAAGAATGGGATAACAGAAATCTCCCGGGATAACTTCAGCTTCAGCGCAAAAATTAAAGTCGGTGACTTCTACGAAGCCAGAGAAGGATCAGAGGTAAATGCTGCTTCTTTTCTGTGGGTATTTCTAACGGCGAGGTTTTTCTATTGTGTCCAGCACACCCTTTTTTTGATGATGTTTTATTCTGCAATTAACTTTGGGGATGTAAGAACACAGTTATTCATTCAGACTCAATACCGTGTTTTCTGCAGCTTATGACTGAAACTGTACTGATAGAAGTCCCATTGAGTATTTGTGGCCTTGAGACAAGACAATGAAATGAAACTGTCACACCTACAAGGTAATTGAGTAAAGTATGTTTGCTTTCAGCTTTTTGTCTATTTACATCAAATCTCCCAGGGAACAAGATGGTTTTTACTTCCTGAGGACGAGATTGTGCCCATCATCATAGCGATGGATGGCAGACGCAACCGTGGCTCCAAGTTTGCACTCCAGCCCTGTGCTGACGGCCCTGCGGTCGGACAGTGGAAGTCCCAGCCGCCCAGTGTTGGTGAAAAAAACCTCAGAGACGTCAGTGACGCCAAGCTGTTACGTAAACTGCAGGCTCAAGGTCAGTTTTCATCATAGAAATGTTTTGCATCGTATTTTTCAAGTCACCTAATGAGTACATCCATCGTAAAACGCGAGCCTCTATTAAGAAATCAACCAGAGATTTTCCCATCTTGGTGTGAATGAATTATAAAGGCTATAACACATTTAGCTGAATCGATTATCACACCTGTTGTCTTGTTCATCTGCCAAATACACCTCATGCTGCTGCCTCTCCATAATTGTATTTGCATGGTTCAGACCAGCAGGCGGAAAGGGGTCTGCATGATCTCCCTGTGGCTGAAGGGGCTTTCTCTGAGAAAGCTTTTCTCCCACCCTTGATTGACTTTGATTGGCTTGTGACCCTAAAGTGCTATAGATGAATGTATGAAGAAAATGCCATATATGTATATATATATATTGCATATGTTCATGACTGAGTTATTGTCAATCTGTAGGAGTTGACTTTTTAAATCTAATTTAGTAAATATAAGCTTAAAAAAAGACATACCAAAGCAGAAATATAGCATTAGCTGGGCCAGGGGCCACATAATGACTGAACCATAAGTTCTACTCCATATAAATATAGCCCTTAATTAAAAAAGCTGTTTTTTTTATGTCATAATTACAAGATTCTGCTTTGCATCAGTCAAGTTTTTGTATGTTTTACTGACAATCATGACCTCCTACTTTCAAATTTCTTTGAAAGCTTTTTGACCAATGTTCAATTAGATTTTTCCTTGACGCCTGGCAGGCTGGTCAGAGACAGCCAAAGAGCTGCATGTGGCTCGTGGGTCATGTAATGCCCATATCTGGTGTCATGTAATCAAGTTGAGTAAAATCACTGCATGTCAGGACCCATGTGGTGTTTTACTCACGTTGCTCTTTTGTTCCTTTTCTTGTACTCAATCCACTTTGACACTTCTCAAAAGAATCTAAGGTTGTCACTTTTCATCCCTCCCTCTGGAGGTCATTTTGAAAGGATTTGGGAAATAACTGTGGGTCAATTTTTCATTAAGGTTTTGAACTTGGCAGGGCCCGCAATTTCACGTTTCATTTTTTTTTAATATTTCCACACGTTGCAGAAATAGCTCGACAGGCAGCTCAGATCAAAACGATGAGAAAACTGGAGAAGCAGGCCATGGCGGAAGCAGCCAAGGAGGCGAAGAAACGGCGAGGTAAACAGCTGCTCTCTCCACAAACGTCTCTCTAATACTGAACACTTAACTGTGCTCCAATGGTAGTTTGCTTGTGTTTTCCAGCATTAATGGCTGCCGAGGAGCGCCAGAAAAAGAGGGAGCAAATAAGGATTTTTAAACAGCAAGTAAGTATTTTCTTCCCATGCATTGTTTAATTTTCCATGCTGAGCCTCCTAACTGTCTGCAGCTGCTCTGCTCAAGAGGAGAGTGTGTGCACTCAAGTTGCCATTCTTCAAAATGCAGCACCTTCCTCATCTGCATAGACCCACTATACTTCTCCAGCCCACATCCTGCTCCCCTCCACCACTCTATAACATGCATGACTTAACAGTTAATTCATTTGATCTTGCCCTCATCCTTTTACCAGGAGAAGATCAAGCGCATTCAGCAACTTCGTATGGAGAAAGAACTCCGTGCGCAGCAAATTCTTGAGGTTGGTCCTGAAAGTTATTGCAGAAACATTCTAAAACACTTCCTTTCTGCTGTTGATAGGATTTAATAAAAAAAAATGTAACAAAAAAAAAAAAAAAAAATGTAAAAAAAAAAAAAAAACCCAACCAAAGGCTATTCCTAAATTATGTGGCCCTACTTTTAGCCAGTACATGTGACTAATGCCTAATTGGTTTTTCGCAAAAGTACCATTGAATATGAAAATCTCCTCAGACCATGCTGGAGCTTAATACAAACCGCGGTATTTCATTAAGCAAGAGGTGGCCCGGAGTTTACCAGGGCTAGGTGAAATACCTATTTTGCATTCTCTCACTAATATAAGCTGTGAAGTATTTTAGCCTTTATAAATCAAATTCCAGTTGACACGCTTGGCAAGTGGCTCTTAACGGGATTTTGTTGGGGCTATAATTACTGATAGAAATTTTGCTTAATTTATTCTCGCTGCCTGCTGGTGTTTTATTATAACTATGGCCATTTTGTCTTACGGTGTTAATGGAGGGAAATAATTATCTCATTGCTCAAGACTTTTGTATGTTAGATTTGATATTATCAAGGAGCTACGGGCTTTGTGTACAATAGGTCATCACTCACTAAATGTACATATTAACTGAAAAGTATTTTGTCTTGTATTGTTTTAATTAATAGCTTTACAGTAACTAATTGACTACTATCTGTTGTCAGCATGGCATTGTAGCATCATTAACAAGAATATGTATGTTTTTGTTCTGTTGGTGTTTATTACGCTGTTTCAATGTTGATTCTCTTTTGAGTACTTTGTTTGTGGTGCGCTGCGTGTTTGTGTTTTGAATGAGTATCGGTTGCTTCTGTACCGTGACCTCCAGACCTGTTTTGCATACGCAGGAGAAAAGAAAGAAAAAAGAAGCGGCGGCCTATGCCAAAATAATGGAAGCTGAAAAAAGAAGCAAGGTGAATGAGATGGGATTTATGAGACTTTTATTTTTTTCCTCACTGTTTTAGTCATCGCCGCCTGGAGTCTTAAACTTCATTAGTCAGTCCTTAATGTCCACCACACTTCCTCTCTTGATCTTTTCCCCTGCCAGACTTAACGTCTTTAGATTTTTTTTTTTTTATTGTTATTAGTCAGCAGCACTGCTTCTCCCTGATGGTTAATCATTGCAGTTTAAGAAAGGATTGTCCTCTTTTAGATCTACCAATGAGGCTCTGATACAAAACAGCCCAGTAAAATAAAAATGAAAAAAAGAAGGATGTTTTATATTATGATAGTACAATGATGTCGACACTAACATGTTTTGTTTTATAACTGATCATCTTGTTTGTGAAGGAGAAAGAGCTCCGACGACTGGAAGCTTTTATACTGAAGCAACAGGTAGGCATATTGTTCTTGACCACTTTGAAATTGTGTGCATTTGTAGTTGTTTATAATTCTATTTTGTTGGAATTTTAATTTTCATGTGTTATCTTCTATTTCTAAATCCTTTGCCAACCGTTTCGCCCAGGAGTTGGAGAGGCATAGACTAGATATGGTATGATTATGATCGTTTCTGTGCATTTAACAACTTAATTTGAATGGCTTTGTGATAAATGGTTGCCGTCGTAGCAACGGGCAAAGTGTAGTGTTGTCTGTAGTCGTACGATATTTGTCTGCATGGCTTTCTCACAGCAGCACACATACTTGTCATCGTGGTCTCTCGGATAAAACGCATCCATCACATAGAGTGTATGATAAACATTTTACTAGAATACAAAACACATGGTTACAGAATCTAAAAGATTTGACCTCAAAATCCATCTGTGTTGTTTGGACATAAAAAATGTATCATAGTTGTTGTGTTGGTTTCTCATCATGTTGGTCTTGATTGGACTGAATCGATCATGCTTTTGCTTGTAGTTGTAACACATACAGTACCTGCGGCTCACATTCAGATTAATATTGTAAATACTCTTTCATGCTTGAGCTTTTGCACTGTGTATGCATCACTACTCCTGTTTTGTTTTGTTTTTTGTTTTTTTTTCCAACTCTCACATGTCTCTATTTGAACTCACTGTAAAATGTGCAATATTGGCCTTTGCTTAAGCTGCTATTGTGCATGTCACCCTGTGAGTCCTGTCTCTTTTCTTCTCTTGAAATGATTAATACAGAGTGTCAGTTTAATGCGTGTGTGCTCTGATAGGAGAAAGAAAGACGCAAGCAGCACATGATGCTCATGAAAGCTGTGGAGGCCCATAAGAAGGCGGAGGTGGGTAACTGCAGTCTGCATCGATTTCACCTTCTTGGGCAGATCTGTTTTTGTATGCAAAATACATACCTACGAATAAAGACCCTAACGTGTTACTGTCACACCAGATGTCTCGTTAAAGCCCATTCTAAAAACCCAGTTCCTATGCAGATCTTCATCTAGAACCTGGGCGATAAATGGGTTTGATTGAGGATGGCCAGATCTGTAAACATTATAAGAATGGTCAGGTGCACAATCAAATTCAATGAAGTATTCATTTTCATTAATCTTTCATTGAGCTACAATAAATATTGCTTGGAGAACAATAAGGAATGGATGAGGGTTTACTTTTTATATGGGTTTGAGTGTAAAAGAAACTGCTGAGAGGGTGAAAAATAAATCGCAGATAGAATATTTATCTGTAAATGTAAGCTAGGTTCTTCCAAGATGAATTAGATGAGGTATTTGACAGTGTTGGATACACAAGTGTGAGTTGGATTGTACTTATGAGCTGTGTTTGTATGGTGTTTGTATCATGCTCTATTGTTGGGCTTCAGCTGGACCAGCGTCTGTGGGCTCCTCATGTTCGGTGATGCTGATTTGTTGGGCTGTGAGGTGCTGGTCGGATCTGAATTGCTTGAAGCTCATTGACTTTTCAAAGTCCCTAAACATAAAGACTAATGCATATCATTTAAATACAATCAAGTATTTATTTGAAAGTGTAAAACTGACCAGCAACACATATCTTTTATGACTTTTTCTCTATATTTCACACTCTAGGTCTGTAAAATATTAAACATTATTGTTGCAAGTGGAATTTTCACACACGTACACAAGCAACACAAATGATTTTATTGTTTAGCGAAGCTTTCTTTGAAATCAGTCATTTATTTGACTTATTGTTTTTAGTCTGAAATAAACTTAAAGGACTGTCTGATTACTGTTTAACACATTTGCTTGTCCTGTATATAACATAGCAGTCAAAGCTTTTGATGACGTAGCACATTCATTCTAAACACTGCCCTGCAGCAGAGATAATATACCTGCTGTAAGTAAGTATTTTTTATTTTACGGTAGGAGAAAGAGCGTCTGAAGAAAGAAAAGGAGGATGAGAAGCGGCTAAACAAGGAGAGGAAACTAGAACTCCGAAGGCTGGAACTGGAAAAAGCGAAGGAGTTGAAGAAGCCGAATGAAGACTTGTGTTTAGCAGATCATAAGGTATTCACACGCTGTGGAACTGTTGGCAGATGAAAATGTGAGTGCATGTATGTCACCACGGATCAAGCCCATCTGTGGAGTTTATGCAAGAGCAAAGATTGGATTTTCCATCAGTTCAGGGATTTTTTTTCCCCCTCTCCCATAGAAATAAACTGGTATAATTACTGTAGGAGCTATAGGCGTGAAGATTAGAACTACATTTCATAATTTTTTTGGTTTTATTGTTTCACTACCGAAATTGATGCTTAATATCATTGAAAGCACCTGGAATTGATTGAAAACGGGAGTTTTATGTTAAAAACACTGCCACCAAGTGGCTACTGAAGTCATAACACTGACTGGCAACGTTTAGATTATTAGATACTTCTGACAGTCCTGAAGTGAAAGTTTCATCATGTTTCACAAACTAACTCACCTCAAAACAGTCAAACTTCCCACTTTGAAAAAATAACTATTTGATATTTTAGTTTGAATCACTATTTTGTACTTGCTATCTCATGATTAGCAGAACATCTTATTTTTTTTTTGCTGTTCAAATATTAATAATGATGACGGTAACTTTAATTTATTTTCATGCCATAAACTGATAACATTACTTTTCTCCAGCCCCTTCCAGAGCTGTCCCGTATCCCCGGCCTGGTCCTGTCAGGAAGAACCTTCTCCGACTGCCTGATGGTGCTGGAGTTTCTACACAGATTTGGAAAGGCCCTGGGTTTGAGCTTGGAAAATTCAAACATGCTCACCATAAATGACCTTCAGGAGGGTTTTCTCAACATCGGGGAGAGTATGAGCAGGGTGCAGGACCTGTTAGTTAACATGCTCTCTGCAGCTTTGCATGATCCTGGGATGCCAGCAAGTCACAAGGTGAGTGTCTGTCATTGTCATCGTTCATCTCCTGAAATTCTTGCTGAAACATACATTGCGCACACATCCTCTTTGAAGCAGTTAAATGACATATTTCAGAATTATTCAGCTCGTTTGCACCGTAGGGCTAAATGAAGTCTCTTTAGCAGGTTATCAGTTTTTAAAGCTCTTAGACATTTTACAGTTAGCTCATCGTTTCAGTTTGTTCCTCAAGGCCATTTGTCTCGCTGTGTTCTAGGGTGTGATATTGCCTTTATGTGAGTTTGCTAATCTTCATAAGAGCCTATTCAGACTGTTTTGTAGACACCAGGAGACATTTACATACAAAGGGCATTCAAAAGTCCAAGTAAACATAGAGTAGGTTTGATAATAACCTTCACATCCTGGATTTGACACATCCTGGGGGACAAATAAGCACTTAGCAGCAGGAAGAGATAATTGCTTTGAAAGCATGGCTCTCTACAGGCACCTGTTGTCAATCTACTATCTATTTACTTAACGTTATAATACACAAACCAACCCTTGTTTAAGCTGAGTGGTTCAAAAACAACAACAGGCTATACACATTTTTTTTTTTTACTTTTCTTTTAGAGCAAGACCATCTTGGGGGAACAAGTGACTAATGTGGAGCTCAACCGAGACAACGTGTCTGAGATCCTGCAGTTGTATATGGAGGCTCACTCTGAACAGGCGGAGGCTGCCATCAGCCTGAGGTCTAAAGCTTTTCAGGCCCACAGTCCATCACAGAAGGCCTCTATGCTTGCATTCCTGGTTAATGAGCTTTGCTGCAGTAAAGCTGTGATCAGGTACGAGCCACATTCCCCTCTGAAGCACACAGTGTCCGTTTGCTCCACTTGACAGTTTAAACAGCTTAGTTTGTAAAGATTTTTGCGAGGAAACTACGTATATGATACATTACAGTCGATGTTGTTGTCCTTTGAAAATGCATCGTGCTGTATAAAGCATTTCAAACTAGAACATAAAGGCTGTTTTGTTCACAGAGGCTTCAGCTGTAATATAATGATACAAAGTGTGATAAAAGATATGACAAATCATGGTCTGATCGACAGTTTCCTGTGGTTGCATCAGGCGATGTGTCATCATTTTTCATTAGTGCTACACTTTGAAAACACATCTGATGCACACGGAATACATTAAGAATACGTCACACTCATCTGATTTTCACAAAGGTCACAGAAATGCCAGTTTCAATATTGTCTGATGTTTTTCAGTGAAATCGACAAAAACATTGATTGCATGACCAACCTGAGAAAGGATAAGTGGGCGGTCGAGGGAAAGCTCCGCAAGTAAGCATAAATGTGACGCCAGCTCACTGTTTATGTGTATTCAGAGTTCTTAAATGACTAAATAACGTATGAACTTCTTTTTCTTTCTCTTTTTCAAAGGCTGAGGAGCGTTCACGCCAAAAAGACGGGAAAGAAAGACAGCGGTGTAGGAGCGGAGGACAACCAAACCGTTGCCATCCCTACGATCAGGAACAAGCGCAAGAGAAAAGAAGGGGACAGTGAGGAAGAGGAGGACGAATACGATGACAGTTACAACCAAGGAGATGATGTGGAGGAGGAGGAGGAGGAATCGGGAGGAAAGAAAGCGGACATATGTGACGAGGAGGATGAGGAAGAATTGGGAGGAAAGAAAGGAAAGAAAACGGATATATGTGAGGAGGAGGTCAGTGTTCGCTCGATTCCTTTGCTTGAAGCTAGTGGCTTCATCAGTGTTTACCGCAGTGATTATCAGTCTCTCAGTAACGACACCTTCCATCCAGGACGACAGTGTTCATTCAGCCAGCATTGAGGAACTGGAGAGAGAGATTGAGAAAGAATACAAGGTACCCTGAACCCTTGCAGACCTTTGATCTTAAGTTCAACACTTTTAGGAGATTCATACTTTACTGTCCTGGACTTTTTCTCACTTCAGCAACGGAGTCAAATTAGACAGAAGATGCTCGACTCGTCTCACACCCTGCGCTCGACGATGATTGGCCAGGACCGATACAAGAGGCGCTACTGGGTCCTTCCACACTGTCACAGCCTCCTCGTGGAAGGTTTAGAGAGTGATGAAGGTGCGAACCAGAACTCGGAGTGCTCAGATTGTTTTATCCTGCCGATGTTCAACATGTAAAACAGTCAACTCTTAATTAGCCCCTCGAGGAGACTGTGATATTTTCTGTACAACAATCATCGTAAATTCAGCAGAACTCCTGTGTTTGCAGATTTCACTGTAATTTTTCTACATTGGAAACAAGGATAAGACCAAACATCTTAAACACTAAACACATATTGGGAGTTGATATTACAGTATGTAGAAACATCCCGACAAAATTACCACGAAGAATCGGTAAATTTGCATCGTAGGAAACAATTTCCTCACAGTTAAACTTTCTTTAGACACTTGATGCACCACGTTGTGGAGGAACATGGAGAAAATGCAACAGTGCAACATAATGAACAAAAACGTAGAAGATGTGCATGTTTTTCTAACATTGCCGAGTTAAAGAGCTACTTTAATCCATCGGGACCTCTTTGGAAACATTGTGGACATTGTGTTTTGAAGCTCATTAAATAACACTATCAGAGATTGCTACTATTTTTGTATTTTGGAGAAAATTGTAACTGATTATATGACCCCTTTTTTTTTTTTTTAAGAAAGTAGTAGCTTCAAACATTTTCCCTGACTTTAAGATTTTGAGAAATTGTCACAATTATGACACTCGTGAGATTAGCTTTGAAAAACAGTCGTTTAAATGTCGTTTGATGCTTTTAAAACTGCTCAATGTTTCCAAACTGACATTATTTTCATGTTTTTCAGACTCTGAAGATATTGAAGAGTGGAAAACACCAAAAGCTGCTGAGGGGATCAAGGGAGAAGAGGAGCACCTGGAAGAAGCAAACGAGCCAGGAGTGTCCAGCACTAGCATGAACGGCGATAAAGCTGTGCCAGATTTCCAGAAGGACAAAGACAATCTCTTTCTTCAAAAACCTGGCTCCCCATCAAAGCTCAGCACGCTGCTTGAAGTGGCCAAGATGGCTCCAGATTCATCCATCAATTCTCAAAGCAGTCATCCTGCTGAAGTTTTTACCAGTGCACCTTATCCCTTATATCCTACCTCACTGACCGTCACCACTCAGCAGGGACCAATAGATAAAACAGATGCCTTGGCATCGTCTCTGCTCACTGATAGCCAGCTCAAAAGCAGCCAATGGATGACCCATAGCCCTCAGTCCGTCCTTCATTACGACCAGCTGTCCAACATACTGACTGAAAAAAACAACCAGTGGTTCAGCCTCCTGCCTCGCTCCCCTTGCGAGGAGTCCTCTGTGACAACCGGCTGCAGTCCTCCGGCGTCCTCGTCTGCACAACCCATCAGGACCGACTCCCCCACTGTGCCTTCCTCTAATCCTGCAGCTGGAACTGACTGCAAAGCTGGGATCAATAACATGCTGTCGCCTATCCATCAGGTAGGTGTTGTACAATATTGGTGTCTCAGTATATAATGTATAAAGGTTATTCTTATCTGTGGGAAATTATAAATATATTATAAATGCTTTCATCAAACAACATGTCCTAATAGTGGCACAGATTAGTCATTTGTTTTTTCATATTTGTGTCCTCTCAGCAAGCAAAGCCTCGTGTTCATCAAAGCACACTGCCACAGTGTGGCATGTTCAGCCCAGCAACAACTTCTCTTCTGCCCTTCTCTGGCACTTCTCCATCACCCGTGCTGGATCACGGCTCCCAGCATGCGGAGGGTGACGGAAACAAGGAGAATAGCAACACTGTCAACGAGAGCAAGACACCAGCGCCCCCAAGTGACAACCTCACTTGTGCTTCGTTCCCTGCTGTCGACGTGATCAAGACCCAGGACTACTCCACTCCTCAGCCTATCCCAGAGGGTAAGAATGGCACACTGCCACTATACACAGATCACACATGCTGGACTCATGACATCTGTTGCTATGAGACCACGAGGAAACATGCTGTGATCACAATCAAACAAATTCACCATGCTGGGTTTTCAAAAAGTGTACAACGGTACTTTGTTACTGGTTCGGCAGAAATGCTGCGGGGCTGGTGGACGGTGTGGGACAACGAGGACCTGCAGAGCCTGGCCCAAGCCCTGCACAGCCGAGGCATCAGAGAGAAAGTCCTGCAGAAACAGATCCAAAAACACATGGAGGACATGGCTCTTCTCGCTGCAGAGGGCAAAGCCGGTTTTTATACATTTTCTGTGCAATCTCAACATTTAATCCTCATGCTATGATAAATCTTGTGTCGTGTGGTACCGCTAGAAATGTAAATACGTTTTCTGCAGATAATAGCTGACTGTAATTTTTTTATGTGTCTTTGGTGTCAGCAATTGATTTAACAACGCTGGAAAAGCAGAAGCTAAGCAAGGAGATGGTGGAGGACTGGTGTGTGGAGGAGCATGCCATGAAGGTGGACATTGCGCTGCTGCAGCAGGTCGAAGCTCTGGAGAGGAAAGTCATTGCCGCTGGCCTGCAGATCAAGGTACTGGAAACGGAGCGTCCTAACCTGTTTAACAACTTAAGCGCCTATTTTAGTTGCAACTTTGTAGTCAAAGTTTATTACGATCCTTGAAAGTACATTAGAGCTAGGTGATGCAACTTCTGTGCAGCGGGTGGCAGTAGTGAGCCAGTGTGTTTCTGAGTTTCAGCAGTTTGCTGTCAATTATTGCCAAGAGCTTCAGTGTTCATCTAATTATTTCTCATATAAAAAAAAAAAAAAAATAAATCTTTCTGCGGCTGCATTGATTTTTTTACTTGAGGCAAGAAGAGGTAGTGATGATTCACTGCCCCATCTTGTGGTTCCAAGTGGTATTACAGGACATGATGTGGCTGTGGCTAGCTTTTCAACTTCAGTAAATTTCTGTGAGACATTCAGTTATTTTCAAATGCAGTTCACTAAGAAATTTTGCATTTTGGAACTGTATAAAAAAAGGTGTATAGTGACACTGATTTCTTTGATGTCAGGGATGGAAGAGCCCTGCGCCCCAGTCACACCGTGAGGATCTGATCTATCACGAGCACAAGCCCTTGTCTTCCCCACCTCTGCCTAACAAGGACCAGAGAGAAAACGGTCAAGAGGACTTCCCAAAGTCTGTTGTGCGACGACCCAACAATCCCCTCGACATCGCCGTCACCCGCCTTGCAGAGCTGGAGAGACACATCGAGCGAAGGTACATACAGAGGTCTGCCTCCTCAAACCAGGCCGTAAAAACGTCTTCTACTTTGCACGATGAGTCGAATTGGAATGAATGTTGATATTTCCTGTGTGCAGTAGAGGCACTGTCGTGTTCCACAGATTGTGTTATTGGCTGTTTTGCGTTCTGTGACCCGACAGCAGCGAGGAGGAGGGGGTTCCAGGGATGAGACTGTGGCGTAAAGCCGTGGGTCAAGTCCACGGCTCGGCTCAGCTGTCGCTCTGCATTCAGCATCTGCAGAAATCCATCGCCTGGGAATCAGCCATCACCAAATCGGTGAGTGTCACCTGACTGGTTCCCGGCAAGGATTTATCCATATCATTTCACATGTTTAACAGGGGGGTGTAGCTCACGGGCGATGTGTTCTCTTTAGGGAGATAAATGATTCACATTGCATGTATTTCTCATTTGATGTCATAAAGTTTAATGCATTATGGATCGGTGCGAAGAAGAGTATGTGTTTATAGTTTATGATATATCAGTATAGGCAGCAACCGTTTTGGAAAATGGCATAGTCACAAATAAGAGTCACTTAAAATTGCCTTGCTTCACAGACCTGCACAAATCACTTCCTTTTATTGTGACATTCATTCTCTCCGCTTGAATTTGTCCCTACAAATGGAGGAGTGACGCTCTTTTGCCTGCACCTTTTGTTGTTCTTTTCAGCGCTGCCAGTTCTGTCAAAGGGGGGACAATGAGGATCTGCTCTTACTTTGTGACGGCTGTGACAAGGGCTGCCACACTTACTGCCTTAAACCCAAAATCATCACAGTACCTGAGGGAGACTGGTTTTGTCCAACTTGCATCATGAAGGTGTGTATGTTTTTGTTTCGTATTTTACTCTTGATCCTATTTTTTCTGAACATCTGAGCAATACATAGTATATTTTCTGTGCCTCTACAATCTTTTGAGTGCTCTGTCATTCAGGAAAGTGGTCAGTCCCTCCGGAGCAGGAAGCAACAGAGCCGAACAGCTGGAGGAGGGACGAGGAGCACTGACGCAAAACGGAATGCGAAGCCATCTGTGGTGGGAGAGCTCATCAATGAGGAGGATGCCAGCAGCATGCCAAAGAAAGGGACCAAGGAGTTCAAGAAGAGGAAGAGAGACGACAGCCCGTCCATCTCCCAGGCCAAGTGCGACAGCGCCGTCCCCTGCGCTCAGAAAGCCAAAACTCACAAGGACGACAAGAACGACTTGGCATCGTGCCGGTACGTGATCACTCCACGGATGGCCCAGTTTCACTTCACATGTTGTAATCCCAAATGCTGAAAAAGTGAAGATAATGTGGTAACGGCTCCAACATGTCTGTACTCTCCAGAGTCCTGCTGGCTGAGTTGGAGACCCATCAAGACGCTTGGCCTTTTCTCAAACCTGTTGACCTGAAATCTGTTCCTGGGTACAGGAAAGTCATCAAGAAGCCCATGGATCTCTCCACCATCAAGGAAAAGCTCGTCAACAACCAGTACGTGCTGTTGTAACAATATATGTGTTTGCTATTGTGTTTTTTATGCGCATTGACTTGTGTATAAAAACAAAAAAACCTTGAATAGATTGGAAATATTTTTCTCATAAATTAATTTATGTATTACACAAACTAAAATACAGTATCTCAAAATAGAACATTTCATGAGAAGAAGATTTTCCTATTGTAACCTGAGGATTTGTTTAATATGCTGTGAGTGCAGACATAACTGACAGAATAATGAACTATTTAATGATACTACTTTGAATTATTTCTAATGATTACAGGTACTCGACTTTGGAGACGTTCATCCTTGACGTGAACCTGGTTTTCGATAACTGTGAACGATTCAATGAGGACGACTCTGTAATTGGTCGAGCCGGCCACAACATGAGGAGATTCTTTGACCAGCGGTGGACTGACCTGCTGCAGTGAACCTCTGCTGTGTGAATGCTGATCTTCGCTTCAGAAATGAAATCGGCACATCACTCTCATAACACACAAGTGTGACGAGTTGGCGGTCGACTTGGTGAAAAAGAAGCACTTCACGAACTTGGATCTAAAAGTGCAATATTGTTTTTTGTGAACACAACACACAGACTCCTCAACTTAACATTGTGTTTGGAAATTGTTTCCAATGTATAAAAAGCCAATGTTGTTTTGTTTTTTTGTTATCTTAGAACTTGTGTGTGTCTGTGTGTGCGCGCGCATGTGTGGTGTGTGTATATATTTTATTATGTACGTATTTATGTTTGAGTCTTTTCTAAGAAATGACAGAAAATGGCACACAGCTGTAAAAAAAAAAAAAAAAAAACCTGCTTTACTGGCTATTAAAAAAAAATTAATAATCCAACTATTTACAACTTGAGTCTTGAATGTTTTGCAGGACGCCTCATGTTAAATATGAGCTATTACTGACATGAAATATTACCGCTGTCTTCTTTATTACAGGTATATTCTGCACATACAGATTGTGCACTCATGTCTGATTAGAACACCGAGGTGCATTCTTGTGTCACTAGTGTCTTGTACAGTGACCACAGCAAGCAAACAATTTGATGCATATTGCTTGTTTCATATCAAAACATTTCCTTCATCCAAAACCTTGTCAGACATTCTGTGTAGAAAGAAGGAAACCAGCACTGGGCTTCAATCCAGTGGGGGTCGGACAGTGTCACGCTCCACTGGAGGCATCTGGAGACTGCTGAAGTCAGTGGAAATGCAGTAACTCCACTTCATTATGAAAAGAGGGGAAAAGGTGGTGGGTGACTTTTGTATGAATGCACTATTCAACTAGTCCATCAATGCACAAAATAGACTTTCTTTCCCAAGTAAACTCATCTAGCTGTCACTACTGCCCCCTTTTCATATATAATTATAATTGATTTTATGTTTGTTAAGAAGCTTTTTAAATATGTGGGTCGAGTAAAACTTTAGCATTTGATTTTACCCAGTGTATATCTTAAGGAATCCTCAAGGGATGGTTTTCTGTGCAGCCTCCACTTTGGAACCTTTTTCCTTCTTGTCTTTGCTACTGTTAGTTTTGTCACGACTGTTACCAGACTAGATTTGAGTACAGTCCCTCTGATTAGCAGCTGGGTGCTTCCAGACTACTTGTGTTCGTAGACATTGTGTTGGGAGTATCATGCTCGTCTTTTCCTACTCTTTAGTACATTTCTGATACCGTCTAAACAACGTATATATAGACATCTTAAGACGTTTAAATAACGTTCAATAGACGTCTAAATTTGGTGTTCATACATATACCAAATAAAAACCCTGGTATAGACTTAGACACTGATTAGACGTCTATTAGAGGTCTAAACTTAGACGTCTAAAAAAAAACATTTTTATTCCACGGTTAGACCATTTTAAGACTACACGTATGAAAGACGTACATTTACTTTTCAATAGTTGAATTGACAAAAAATCAATGTATATTTTCATAAATATCCAATACATTCATAATTTGTCAATTTAATGAAAATGTCAAGAAACACTCAAATAACCAAAAAAGTACTGTAGACCCAGATTCTCTACAAAGATATACCAATCGTTACCCTCAATGATTACCTTGATACATGTACTGCCAGGACGTTCTGACTAGTTTGCCAATGTTGTTTCTCTTTGTGGACCTTTTCCAATACATTTGTACTCTGATGTCATGCTTATTCATAAATTCACATGAATCTACATTTAGTAATGATCAGTCCACTGTAATTGCAATCACAGTACGTTTTTCATTAAGAATATAACCATTACAATCATGGAGTAGCCATCATTTTTTTAATCATAGAAACAAACAATTCAAAACAAACTGAACACAAAAGTATATAGTAATAACGTAAACAAATCTTTTGGTGATACAAACTGACAGAACTCTAAATACTATTAACATGTTTATTTACAAATTATTATCAACATAGTGAGGTTCTAGGTCTCCTGTAGCCCCCCGACCACATTGAGCTGGTGCTTGCTTCAAATGATCCCCCATCACTGCCCGACCTGTTCCTCCATCGCCTGAGGAAATGCAATGCGTGCAGACTCTGCAAACAAGCAAATAATAATTTAAAAAAAATAATTTACAGCAGTAGTATTGCGATATAGTAGTATTGAGACATTAACACAATTACAACATTGAGTACTTATTTAACCAATGCACCCCATTTCTAGCACACCTAGTGAAAAGATAGTCAATAACAATTACTACTGAATGCGCATTAAACCACTGAAACAGAAAATAACACTTTTGTACTCGTTAACTTCCTGGAAAAAAATGTAGGTGGAACTTATGTAGGAATTGTTGTATGATTGACAAAATAAAATAGTAAAATGTTTGGAAAATAGCCTTACTAGAAGCTTTTAACATTGGCAACAGAGAGAGCGGGCACTTAATTACTTTCATGACAACACAGTTTAAAGAAAAACAAACCACAGAATGCCAAGTTAGCAGTGTCATTTTAGACAATTCCCAGTTAGACGGTAATGGTGTTTTCCGTGGTTGCCGCTTCCGTGGTAGACTTCGAAAAGACTTGGCGCGGCTCTGCGGGACCGGTATCTGCCTCTGCACCGGCTCTGCACAGGCAGGCAGCTCCAGCAAAGGACCTCTGCCGGAGCGAGGCAGGCAACGGTCC
>OMNM01022643.1:1368-14432 GCA_900302745.1 Parablennius parvicornis | reverse complement strand
CTGGACGCTCACTCAAACACCCATTAGCTGGGACAAGAGTTGTACTTCTGAAACAGTAAAGACGACTGACAGGAGTTCAACAGATGACTTTGTAAAAGTCATTAGTGTAATGATATCAGAGTGATGAAGTCGATTATGAACGCCAGGTGTCTCATTGCTGCTGTGCTGCTTTAGTTGTGTTTGGTTCTGCAAGCTCAGCCATTACACTGCTATCAAGACTAAAAGTCAGCTACCTAATCAGTATGTCACTCACATCAACTTACCTGGTTACTGATTCATAAGCAATGTTGATAAAGTACAGAGGAATAACACACATGCAGGAAGCAGTTTTCCTTTCTTAAAATACAGTAAAATTCACAGGAGTAGTCATTATAATAGTGAAATAATCTTAGCAACTTTAAATATAAGGATAGAACACAACTGAATTTAATTGACAATATCACAAGATTTTGTTATTTAGGTGTTTACCCATGAAATGTGACTATTCTCTACAACAGCATTCTGCATCTCTGCTTATGAAAATGAAAACACAAAAAATACAGTTAAAGCTTGCAAATAAATGTGTGGCATAATAAAAGTTGCAGGGCTTTTAACTGTTTCTTAAAAAAAAAAAAAAAAAAACAATATAGAATGGCAAAACATAACTGTTGTTGCTTTGACAATTCTTAAAAGAACCGAAGAGCAGATTTCTGTTTTGGCTTGCTATGCAGAGAGCCAAATTTCTGCAGTCACGTTTGGTTCAACCATAAATAGATGGCCAAACTTTAGACTAGGTTAGCAGCAAAGACAGGGAACTCTCCGGCTATATTTTCACCTAAGATGTCATAATCTGATTTTTGGAATGATTTTTTTTTTTTTTTTGCATTGAGCAGGACTACACCTCAAAACTCACAACCCACAAAATGGTGGGAAAACCGTCAACCAAACCCTCAATGGCAGGTAGAAACTTTCTATTCCCTGGCCTGTACTTTAGATGTGTTTACAATATTGCTCATGACTCATAATAGTTTAAGATAACTTTAAGAATAACTTTAATTCATTTCACCCAGGATGGGGGCAGATGTATAGGAATGAACATCAGGTCAGCAGAGGCAGGAATTAATAATTCTAAAAATATAAAGAATATTTTTTTTCTATAAAACTAATATTTTAAATGTCATCATTAACATTTAAACAATGGGGAAAAAATGGCAACATGGTACTCAACTTTAATGAGATAATAACCAAATTTTCTGAGTGGCTAGTAACTTTTGAAAACGTCTAGCTGACGAGAAAAAAAAATGAGTGTTAGACCATTGGATCTAGAGTGCATGCAAAAATGTTGGATTTAAAAGAGGCTCAGCGTTGACATGGGTTAACATCGGAGCTCCAGATGTCTGACGTAAAACAGTGGTCACTTCTTGTCGGAATCCATCTTGTATGTTGTCGGAGGCCGTGTCTGATAAATAATGTCAACACGGCAGAACATACCACAGATCCGATAGCTTTAAAAAACATCAGTCACTTGGTCACAGAATAGATTGTGCGTGTGTTTTTTTGCCTTTATGCAGATGATTAAAAGGAGTGATTAATGTTCTCTCCACAAGGCATTTACTGAACACAGCATACAAATCACTGTAGTTGTGTGTTGTAGAGAGCTGAGCATCAAATATTTTGGTGTTACCAACAAAATACATCTTTAACAATAAGTAAAACTATTACTAATAATTACGTTGTGACAGTAAGTGTCTGTTCAGTTGGTCCCTTTCATAGTGATTGCAATAGAAATCTACTGCAAGGGCAGTCAAGGACAAGATTTGACTCTGTGCCCTGCATGCAGGACGGATAATTACATAACTACAAATCGAAAACCATGTAAAAAATTATATACACTACATATAGAGCGTTATTCTTTTATTCTACATTTATGCCAGACATTCAGTTAAAACTTCAAAAAACTTCTATATGGTCTGAACGCATTTGGCCTTTTTATGGAAAACCACCATTGGGCAAATTCGTTCTGAAAAAAATATGAACTCAAAGATCTAAGTGTTTTCCTACGTATCCAGAAGGTAGCCGATTTTTTTAGCGTGATCATTCACATTACATTTCATACACACCCTCTATCAGACTGCATCAGAGAAATGTCTGTTTTGCAAATACCCAGGTATGTGTACACGTGACTTGGATCTTTTAAAAAAGCAGGGACATTCCACTGCCTTTGGGCCTTTCTTTTACACATAACCGCAGCTACGACCCACCTTAAACGATGATTCCTGAAAACTCGAGCCACAGTGGAGATCTGGACAAAAAGCCGGTTTCTCGTTGCATGTAAAGCTGGATAGGTGGATAGTGACGTCATAATATGCGCCGTCAGCATCGTCTGCGTCCTCAGTGTGCGACCCGTGTTTACAGTTGTGCTCCGATAATGGATCCAGGTAAAGCTGTGCTCGGTTTTTATGTTTGCACAAATGTGTTTACATTTACAATCACAAACGCTCCATTACACCTGTCCAAAGAACGACCGTCACGTCTTTATTGAAGCAGGAACAGGAAGTCATTCATGCCATTCGTGCTTCTTGTTACACTGCCCCCTACAGGTTTGGCATGCTCATAGTAGCTCTGACCCAGGTGTACATGCAGTCCGTGTAAAAGACTTTGTTTTTGTAAACGACCATGTGTAAATTAAAAGGTTTTTTTTTTTTTTAAACACATTAAAGGGGAAATATCTGGGGTTTTTTTTTTTTTTAAAACCCAGGTACGCGTAAATGTGGCCTAAGACACATCTGTGCAATAATCCAGCTCTTTAATCAGCATCTTGATATGTCACACCTGTGAGATGGATGAATTATTTTAGCAAAGGAGAAGTGCTCATTAACAGATTTAGACACATTTGTGAACATTTGAGAGAAATGGGCCTTTTTGTATACAGAGAATTAGTCTGAGATCTTTTGAGTTCAGCTTATATGTTATTGAAAGCTACAACAGGCTTCACATTTACCTTGTCGGGCCTCCTCTTCCAGCAGGTCTGTGTGCAGAGCCAGATACCTCTCTTCATCGCAAAGTGCTTCAATCCTGGCTTCTTCCTCCGACAGCTGGTAGGACGTATTCCATGACCCGCTGTCATACTCTGAAAGGTCATGCAAGTGACCACGCCCATCGTATCTGTTGAATGATAAAAAGGATTAGAGAGAAGGAAGTTTACTAAGCTTTAAACATGACACTTGGTCCTACTTACCGAGGTAGTGGGGTGTAAAACCACAATTTAGAGCATTAAACTGTTCTAATTCTGTAAGTCTGCCATGAGGAAGTATAACTGCATAACACTAGAAAGTCTAATATCTGATGTTATTTACTTAACACAATAAAATCCTAAATATGAGCCTAGCTTCTTTTTTTTTTTATATACTACTCGTAATATAGCTTTAAGCTTTTATTCCCTTCCTGGACAAATGTTACAGAACCCTACATCCAAACAAAAGAAGAAGAAAAAAAGAAAAAAAGAAAGACAAACAAAGCAACTCGCCTCTTACCTTACAGGGATCAATTCCCCCCTGTAACATTCATCATTACTTCTACATCTGCAAAGAAAGTTACATTCACACAAACCCGAGCACATAAATACCTATCCGTAAGAACCCAAATGGACGACATTTTCCAGGGTTCGTCCCTCTACGCCATCTCTCTGTTGCAGTTTCTTCACGGAGACAAAGAAAAGGGGATGCTGTGGTTGGCATTCAGGGTTTGGAAGGACCCCTTAGCCTACCTTGCTGTGGGAAAAACTGGGTTATGTGATAAAGACACACATACAAAGGCCGTACAAATGAAACATAAGTCGGTGGCAGTGACCGCAGACCAAGGTGATTCAACAGAGTTAGATCAAATGCATTGAGAAGAGCATTGGATGCTTTTGCAAGGAGACCACAACAAGGTCACTCCCTCACCTGCAGAAACATTGAGGATGAAAGCAGCTTCCAACATTTTTTCGTAGTTGAACTGCATCATCAACTACTGTGTCCTTATGAATCACCTCAACTACAGTGACTTGAGTCGTGGTCAGAATTTGCTCTGGTCATGTACATATCTGCAAAAATAATAAGTCACACAGAAGTGACTCGGGGCTTAATCTGAAGATATAATTAGACGTTTTCATTTTGAAGCCATAGTGTGCATATAATGTATTTTTCCAGAGGAAATTCCCCTAACATGCCAAGATGCAAAGCCTGGTTTTTTAACAGTTTTTTTTTTTTTCCGTTTGCAAATTTAGGATGTACCACAAGCTTGCAAATGCAACAGCTCTTATACAAAGTGATTTAAACATATTGCACATGTGGTTAATAAACATCGTTTGTATGAGCTCTGCTGCACCGTTGACTGATCGTGTTTGGGGAGGCTGGGTGGCTTTTGCATGTTAGCATGTTATCCCAGTAACTTCTGATACAATTTACTGTCAGTTCAGGACGTCGAAAGACACATCAGCGTGCAATAAATAAAATGAAAGCATTCGTCGTTATGTTTTGAGGGGTGTCCACAGGCTTCTGCAAGACAAAACTCCCGAGGGCTCGCTAACGGACAGGAGAGATGGTTAGCATAGTGTTTCGGCTCTACGTTTGTTCAACCGACCTATCAATCAGGATGCTCTTGTCCCCCATCCATGGGATGAGATGTTTTCCATGATCGTGGTAAAGAGCCTTTTCGTCGTCCCGAAACAGTTTGCAGGCATAGCCGAACACCAAGAGGTCGGCGTATTTATCGCTGTCACTCACATCCTTCTTCACTGGCTTGTTGTCTTTCTTTGCCGCTCCTCGACGATACATTTCCCAGATACTTGGCAAAAAGATCCACTTAGTTTACAAGACAGACCAACACAGACAGTGTTGCGATGGTAATGTGTTGAGCAAATGCCAGACAGGCGGTCCAAATGTAAAAATAATCCTCAGCGTTTTGGCCCAAAACAAAATTTCTACACACAGAGTGCCGCCATGTTGGACAGGGAGTAAATGTAGCTGCGTATTCTCTCAGCAGATTCGCGAAGTTGTTAACGTGTTGAAAAAAATCGAATCAGCAACATAAACAACTGAATTCATCATTAGCAATAACAATTCTAATTTGTGACTTCTTGGTGATTTTATTTTTATTTTTAAAGAGTCTTATTTTTGAGTGTGTTAATTTTAGTGTGTGTTGAAAGTGCCTATCTGAAATATATCACTGTTCTCTATATAACCACCCCTCAACCAAAGTGTGGCAACACTACGTTAAACCTCAGAAACAAACTATTGAAAAATACAGTGCGGAAACCAGAGCCCAATAAATAAATCAATGAATAAATGAATGAATAAACATCAGATGTCAAATTAGCGAAGCTAAACATTTGGGGAAAAAAATTTATAATCCTAAAAATGTATGTTATTTGTAAAATTGCAGCTGCAGAGTGACACAATGGTTAGCACTCTCACCAACAAGATCGAAACAAGCAATGCAGAATATCACAGTAACCTGTTTAATAGTCAATAGATTAATTACAGATAAAAACATGACCACTTCTTTTCTCTCTTTTTTTTAAAAACTATCACGATGTCAGTTTGTGGTCTCAAATCAATCATGTCATGAAGACCCTGTACTCGAGAGATTCCCCATTTGCCTTTGAGACGTACCACTCTCGTTCTAGATGCTTTCCTGTATGAATAAGGCATATGCTCAGTGATGGAGGACTTTAAAAGCAACACTATATCATGTTTGGAAATGGGATCTTCAAGGACATGTATTCTCAGCTATTAAAACATTAAATATTATCAACAGCTCTGTTGTTATACACAACAGCTGGAACCACAGTCATATTGACTTGTAAGAGTAACTTTAACTAGAGGAGGCCGGCAACCTTCAACACTCAAGGAGCCATTTAGACCCGTCTCACGCTGAACAGAACACACTTGGGAAAGCACCCCCACCACCCAGCCCCGGTCGGTATGTGTCGTTCACAAACCTGTCCCGGCCCGCCCCGCTCCGGGACGTAATGCAGCGCAAACGAGACTCAAGGAGCGGCATTTGACTCTTTGGTCCCCCTGCTGCAGCTCCTTGAACCTAGTTCCCACTGCTGTACGTCCTGTAGCGGGGTGTGGGTTGCCGACCTCTGGATTAGATCATTCTTGAAAGCTTTAATCTCTCAGTAATGTCACATTTGGGACACATATTTCCAAGAGGTGAAGATGATACAGTTGTATTAACAAATAATGCAACCCAAGGTCTCAATTTTTTTTTTTTAATTGAACAAATGTTGTCACTTTTGAGACAAACAGTTACTCCAACTTAAGGATGAACTGATTTGGGTGTTCTGGTTAAAGGTTAAACTGTTCTATGAATAAATGTAGGCAAACAATCAATAACTTCAACAGTAATTGATTGTGGTCATTTACATTCCCACTGACTGAAACTGAGTATGGGACAATTAAGACTGAGTGGTGGCATAACATATTTATTTACCTCAAAATATATCATAAAACATGAAACAACTGGCACCCTAACTAAAGTTCGTTAGACTTATACAGTCCATCTTATACCCATTGTCATGACTGTAGAAACTTCTTTTATCAACGAAAGAAAGATTGATTCGATTTTTCATGTGGTCTTGAACAAACTTTTTTTTTATTTTATGGCTGAACTGTCAGCATTGAGTGGACCAGTCTGATGGCTAAATCATTTGAAGTAAGACTAGTTATTTGGGTTATTGCTGCTCTTGGAGCAGTCTTTATTTCAATGCTCCCTGTCCGAACACACCTGGATTCAATGAATATATTATCATGCTCAACAAAACCTTGATAACCAGACATTTATTACAATCATCTGTGTTAAAGAAGGGGCACAGGGAAATCATGCAGGACTCTGACCCTCCAGGACTGATCATGCTGACATATAATCTGGATATGTGTTCTTTAAATATATTAAAATTACCGGTATTATAAAAGAAACAGCTAAAAAACTGCCAAAATAAATAAAAAATGTACTGACAGCAGCAGACCGTCTGTGTTTATTTAAGGCTCATAATGGTTCACATGTTCTGTGGGTATACAGCCAGGTGTTAGTGTTACTTAGTGCCAGACATCTATCATGTTACTGTCAGTGAGACTGAGTAAGCGCAGAATTAATGAGGCGCGCCTCCTAAGGTAAACACAACTTTACTGAAAAAACGGATTCTCCTTTTAGACAAAGGCTTCAATTATCACTCCTCATTGATAATAGAGCGGAATATCTTCCCAATAACTCTGAAAAAGGTTTTGCATTTCTTGGCACTTGTTTAATTAATTCCATCTCAGCATTCTCTTAATCATGTGCTTCTGCTAAAGATTATTGCATTACATAACACTGCAATGTGGTAGCCTACTTAAAAACCCTCAGTTTTGAGGAATACTGTGCCGCTTTACATACCTTTAACTCACTTTCTCCATAACAATCACTGCTCATACAAAAATAAAATTTAAAAAAAAACAAACATGTATGGCATTTAAATCGCATAGTACTTGAATGATAATGTGAATATGTGGAGACTGACATTTAATATAACAAGATAAAAGACATTCCTGGGTATGTTGGATAGAGTTTGGATGCTTTAACATAAGCAGTGGTTTGATTTCATGTTACATATAACAGTGGCTTCATAAACAAGAAGTACACAGCTGGTAAGCTGCAGTCACACAAAGCATGTTGGCTTTGTATCCCTCTCCACAAAGGTTTTATCTCCCCTCTCTATTATTTACAAGCTCTTGTTGTGCTTTGTTAGGTTTGTCTATAAGTTCTCTCGAAAACAGAGACAAAAACCATTAAAGAGCAAGAGAGTGCAAGAG
Source organism: Parablennius parvicornis (assembly GCA_900302745.1). Classification (NCBI taxonomy): domain Eukaryota; kingdom Metazoa; phylum Chordata; class Actinopteri; order Blenniiformes; family Blenniidae; genus Parablennius; species Parablennius parvicornis. The sequence continues at coordinate 6,615 of OMNM01022643.1, read as the reverse complement.
GCGTTTTCCAGACAAGGATCTGAGGCACTGCAGTGAATACACGTGTGTATGGCAGAAATGCACACGGGATGTTGATGGTTCAGTTTGTTAGTAACTATCCTCAATAGTGGAGTTAAAGCATATTAAATAATACAGTGTGTGCAGTAATGTTTCCTCTGTTAGTCTTAGGTCTTCACAGAGTCACAGCTGTGGAGTAATAAGCGAGGTCCATTCGTGAGCATATTCATCAAGTGCAGTGTGCACAGAAAGAAGATGAAAGATTTGAGGAATCTGGTGAAATCGTTTACCAAATGTGTTCTAATAATATTTTTGAGCATATCACAGTATATTTGATATGTGTTTTTCTGTACTTGATCTGCATGTAGATTCACATTTACTTGCCTCAAGTCTAACTTTGTTGTACTCATCAAAAGTGACCTCATATTTGTCAGTTTTGAATCCACAGTTACACAAATTAGCCCTAATTACCATCGGTGATGTATAGATATTTTGGTGTATATGTTGTTCACAAAGGACTGGTATGTAGGTCGACGGGCTTCCTTCAGGAATTATAATAAGCCTCTCCTAATTAATAGGCAGTGATTAAATACCATGGAGAGTTGTTGTCGCAAAAGGCCAGAGAGGCAACTGATGTTAAACTAGGCAACAAAGTCCCAATGCAGTTATGGATTTAATGTGGAAAATCAATGCCTCTCTCTCTCTCTCTCTCTCTCTCCCTCTCTCTCTCTCTCTCTCTCTGCATTTCTCTTTGTGGTGTCCTTCTGTGTGGACGTGTAAGGAAAACCAGATGTGGAGGCCTACTCCACTTAAATAAATCAGTGAACTCTGACTGGGTGACTAAGGTGGTATGCTACATTCATTAAAAAAAAACAAAAAAAAAAACTTCAACAATGAGAAACATTTTATTTGAAGATCTTATTTTTGAAAATGCAACAGGGAGAATATATGTGTCACTTCCTTAGGTCCAGAGTTTTCTGGCACATTTGCAACCAGGGCACTTATGGATTACGTAAACAAGTGTTTAAATAATTAAAAAAAAACACACATAAAAAACTTCAACAGTGTGTATTGAATGCCACATGTACAGTAATTGTATTTCTAGGGTGAAACAGGTTGAGATTTGCAGCAGTAATGTATAGTTAAATTTTAAAGTCTGAGGAAGCTACATCTCAATGAATTTTTAAGTGACTGCACATTTTACATTGTAAATTGATGTGAGGAAACAATCTGTTGTTGTAAAAATCAATTTAAACATGTTTTTCAAAGACAAAAAAAAGGAGAGACAGGGAAAAAAAACAATAAATCAATTTAAAGTCAGGTCATCATATTGTACAACTGTCTGAGGTTTTTAACTTTAGCAAATTGTTTCTTTAGGTTATTTAAGCATTCTGAAGGTTTTTTCAATACAATGTTTAAAAATCTGTTCTCATGCCAGTGGTACAAAGATGCGTGAGATTTTAAATTTAATGCAAAAAAAACCAAAACACAAATCAGCATGTCACACCAATGGAATCTCTCACAAATGGACGCACGAGAAATTGTTGATATAGCCCAAATTGCTTGAAATATGTAATACATTTAGATCTGTCTGGGTTGGATGGAGGAAGCAAAACAAGCAGACATCCCAGCACAAGATTGATGTAGCAATGGGAAGAGACTCAAGACCGTGAAGGGCAACACTGAGAATGTTATTACAGTAAGCTACATGAAGTCTCGACACAAATCATCCAGGAGATTAAACATATATGTTTAACATTGCATGAAGGTATTAGGATATACATCCTGAATAGGAAACCTTGAATGGCAAAAACACTAAGTCAGTAACGGTGACATACAAGCTTGTTGAAAAATATAGTTTTGGCATCAAATAAATTGTTTTATTTATCATTAAATGTACTAACTGCAATGAGCAGAAAATAATTGGAATTCTCTGTTCCTATCATTTGCCTTGGAGCCAGCCCTATTTCTCTCAAGCACACGTGCAGTTTTTAAGGCATTTCCGGGATTTCCCATTTCACGTCTGTACAAATTCAGCCAGTGGATTAAAACACACAAGATTATAACATACATTTTTGAGTAAATAAAACTAAATACAATCTGTAGAGAAGCCAAGTCATGCGTTAATTTTCTGATGTGAAACCTCCTGGCACTAATTGAAATGACATACTGTGGCAACATTTCCAGGAAGCTGCTTTTCCGAGCAGCTTCAAAAAGGCGATGCTGTGAGTCTAGGCTGACAACAGAGAATTTAATAAATCATGAAGAATACTTCATTCATCAAACCATGGAATCAAAAGGTCACAATATTGTCCACATCTGATATTTCATATTTGTATTCAGTAATATAAGAAAATGTGGGATCTAAAAGTTAGGGAGGCTACACTATTGAAGTTATTGAAAATAATAACATTAATGTTCGTAACTAATCCTTAATTGATCTTTTTGCACCAGGAAGAGAATCTGGCTTATAATTTGTTTTAAATCAGCTAAGCACATTCTCATTTTGAGGGGAAAAAAATGGGACATTCACAGATCCAGAACACCGATTTATTAAAATAATCAGTCAACACTTATCTCAGAATAACATTACCCTCCAATTCAAATAGGACTTGCTGCATTATCTTCTGTGTAATTGTTCAGAAAGCGTTTCCTTGTTAATGCAGTTGAAAAGTATGCCGAACCCTTTACAATCAAAACGTCAAGCTACATCTGCAATCACATGTTAGAAATGATGCATTAGTATGCAGCAACAACAGGGAGGGGCTTTGGAAGGTCTAAGTTTATTCTTTGATCTCGCTGAATATTTCTCTGAGAGGATTAAACTGTCATATTAGATAGATTTAACTCTGTGGAGAATTGTATAAATCTATTCCCCACTGTGAGAACCATAACCTCTTGCATCAAGTGTACAGCTCCATGTATGGAAAATTGCAAATAGCTATACTTACACACCTTTTTTTTGTCCTTGTTATGCTTGATACAAAGTGTCAAAATTCACTTGGGCTGGATCAGGGTGAAACTGACAGCTTTTCATAAAAATGCTTGATGTTTGTCATTGCAGCAGAATGCATCCAACTGCTACAACTCATCTTAACCGTCTTTACTGTCAGTCTTCTTTCATGAGGGGCCTTTGGAGCAGCCACACCTGCCCTACTTAGCTTCATGCTGCATCATCTGACCTACTCTCTATGCACCCATTTCAAGTGTCTTTGTTTTCTTCTTTTCCATGAATAGATCTTTCACTTGATTTGAACTTTTGGGACTGCCACCTTTCTCCCTAACGTTTTTTTTTTTTAAATCAAATTCTTGTTATCTGGAAAAAAGTTTTTTTAATCAGTTTTCTGAACATTAGTCTATTACAAAATTTTTGTCAGTTTGTGCAACTTTTAAATGTCACTATTTTACATTAGGGATTGGAAAGAATCTTGACAATTTCATCACAAAATCATTAAATATTTTGATAGCCCAAGGCTGAGCCTCAAAGAGACTTTGTGGTAGGTAACTTTTGACAGATTGACTTAAATAAAGAAAAAGAGTGGTTGTAATACCGTTTAAAAAAATGTAATTTGAGTCTTGTTTGCTGTTGTTTAATGCATGAAGCTCATGTCCTTTAAGTTCAGGGATAAGACACAAAAAAAACTAAAAAGTCACTTTACACCTGAAATGTGAAAATATTAAGAATGATGATTTGTTCAGACATGATTCATTAATCGGCTTTTTTGTTAATTTGAAGCTGTAGGCAAACGAGTTAGCTACTTAAGTTATTCGCACAGTATGGAAAATAAAAGGAAAAGGCATCTCATTCTGTTTTTTGATATATAATCTATGATATGAAAGGCGGAGTCACATCCTCCGGAACTTATCTGTGACGACAGTCACATGTCAATGACGACGCAGCGGCATCTGGAAACATGATGCAATTGGTACCACATATGATTGAGGCCTCGTTCTGGTGTGAAAAAATTGGGATTGGAGCTTTCACACGAACACAAAACAGGCAGAATATGGGTTAGCGCTGAGCAAAAAATCTGAATTGGGTCACGTGTCTCTGCAGTGTGAACATGTCCTTTGACTTCCCCTCCTTGAGTCTGATTGCTGTCCTTGATGTCTTTCACCTGAGCCTGTGAGTGCATGATTGTCTTCACCTGCTGGTGGCTGTTGTATATATATATGAGTGGCTTCTATGTATTCTGGTTGTTTCTGTGTGGTTAATTCTCTAGTGTCAGGCTGTGCTCTTCTGTCCTGCTTTGCAGTGCCTCAGTGATTACCACCTGTGACCAAGAGGACTTTTTTTTTGTCATTTAGATTTTCTTTTCTTTTTTTTGTGGAGGGAGGATAATGAGCATCTGTTCCACCAATAGCAGTGTCTGGTTTCCTGAGTCCTCCTCACAGCCAAACGCAACATTGATTCTCAAGTATAAGTGGTGGCAGCAATGTCAACACCCGCAATGTATAATAACTTTTGACAGCTTGACCCAGCAAATGAAAACAATCATCAGCAATCTACTGTTAACTCTGTGCTCTTTACTTATTGCCTTCTCTTATCCAAAACCCTTGTATTAAGTCAATAATTCTATGGCATTATTATCACCAGTCGAGCATTTGAATTATTTAGCCCACCTACCATTTATATTTTCCACATCAGCACTTTTCTTCTGACTCTACTGACCAAGCATGGATTGTTTCATCCATGCAGTCAAAGCAACCGACTCATGTCATCGTGTCATTGTCTCCACCTGTCAAATACGTGATATCACTGTTAGAAACGTCTCTTGGGTTCTCCTTACCGTCTGCTTCATGCAGCGTCATACACCCAGATGAGAACAGATTTGCCTCATGCACTCTTCACGTCAAAATTGGTGCAATCAATCCAGGTGATCGCCGTCACCAAGTGACAGGTTGGACAGAGCGTGAGCCATCAAGGACAAATGTGTCATTGCTGCTGCTGTCACTATTATTTAGAAGCAAGTCAAGTTGAATTGTACTGTTGAGGGAGGTGGATTTATTGGGATTAGTCAGAAGCCTAATGGGACCCCTGGGCACCAATCATTATTTCACACAGAGCCAGCCCTTCAAGGTGGGGTTAAGCAAAGTATGAAATTAATTTATGAATATTTATGGTCCCTTTCAAATGAGGCCCTGCTAATCAGAATCTATCTCTCTCTCTCTCTCTCTCTCTCTCTCTCTCTCTCTCTCTCTCTCTCTCTCTCTTTTTTTTTTTTTTTTTTTTTTTTTTGTAAATAGGTG
>OMNM01022642.1:7173-31101 GCA_900302745.1 Parablennius parvicornis | reverse complement strand
GACCTCCTAGAAGTGTACCACCCTCCTCCAGCTCTTGGCTCTGAGGATGCAGGACTGCTGGTAACCCGTCAAGTCCATAAGAGTAGAACAGGAGGCAGAAGTTTCAGCTATATGGCTCCTTTACTGTGGAACCACCTTCCAGCCTCAGTCCGAGGGGCAGAAACCATTAGCTTATTCAAAAGTAGACTAAAAACCTTCCTCTTCGACAAAGCTTATCCAAGAGTAGACTAAAAACCTTTATTTTCAACAAAGCTTATAATAAAACCTATAACTAGGGAAATAAATAAACAAATTAACAAAAATAGGACCACTAAACTAAGCTGCCATAGGTCTAGATTGCTGAGGGTTTTTCACTTTCCCGTTAAAGGGAGTTTTAATCTACGTTTGGAGCTTCTTTTCCTCTTTCTCTGTTTTATCCTACTGTACCTGCAAGATGCTGCCGCCGTCTATGTTTCTCTCCAACAGGTGGGGAGCAAGACCAGAGGAGAAGAATCCAGAAACTACAGACCCGGGCCATGATGATACTGGAAACAAGACCCCACCCGAGGACCGCGATCCAACCCCAGGACCGTGAACACACCTCGGAAGTGTGACCCCACCTCAGAACTTTGGCTCACCTCAGAACTTTGGCCCACCTCAGAACAATGGCCCACCTCAGAACTTTGGCCCACCTCAGAACAATGGCCCACCTCTGAACTTGAACTCTACAGAGCATTGTCAAGAACCTCATGTCGACTCTATGACCTGTCTGCCACTCTCTGCCTCTCTCTCTCTTTTCTCTTTCTTCTCTTCCTGTCCTATCTCTTGTTATTTCACAACAACCGGTCAAGATGGATGGCCGCCCTTCCAGAGTCTTGGGTCCGTCCCACGGTTTCTTCCTGAATTTGACAATTTCTCCTCATGAGGGAGTTTTTCCCGGCCACTGTGGCAATTTGCCTTGGAGGGGTTAACTTGGGTTCTGTGTCTTCTCTTGTGTTAAAGCACTTTGAAATGTCTGCTGATTTGATTAAGCGCTTTACAAATAAAAGTTGATTGATTGATTGATTGAATGAATAGAAGAGGAACCACTGCCAACCACATTTAACAAGTCCTCCAATCTGATTACTTGATCCAATTTGACTATCCGACCATAACAAGCGCACTTCACAGTCACAGAGGTAGATGCAGGTGCCGGCACCAGGGTTAAGGCAGGTGTCAGGGGAACAATGGCCATCGACGATTTGGGGGGATGCCCATATCGTGAGGGCTCCCCATGTCCATGACATAATTCTTTGATCATAAGGTGGAGACCCCAAAGGTTATTGTGCCGAATAAACATGTATTCTGCAGCCATCAGGTCCTTCAGAACAAAGGACCCGAGCAGGAAGTGATGCACAGTAACCAGAACAAACGCATGGGCTGCCTGTGTCAAAACCAGCCAACAGACACCAACTAACCAGGGTCCAGTTTACTTCTAACAGGAACTCCCCAGACAATGTCAGGGGCTGGCCAAAAACAAGCTTGGCCGAAGAAGACGGAAGATCCTCCTTTGGGGCTAAGTACAGGCTCAACATGACCCACGGACAGTTGATTGAATTACTATTAGTGAGGATGGCTTGGAGAGCAGGACTCAGAGTGCGGTGAAAGCTTTCACACAGCACATTGGCCTGCAGGTTGAATGCCTTGGTTCAGTAGAGTTTCCACTTTAAGGCCTAACAATTGATTGAAATGTTTATTTTTTGAATATCAAGGCACAAGGCACAAAGAATAAAAAAACAATAAAGTTTTCCTCTCAAAATAATAAACGAATAACAGTAATAATAACATAAAAATAAATCAAGAAAACACAATAATAATATAAAAATAAATCAAAAAAACATAATCAAATGAATATTCGAAAAGGAGTCAGAAGAAGTAAAACTTAATGTGCTCAAGTGTGTGATCCAGGCTGATATGAAGGTGCAAGACATGCAAGCTGATATCCTAAATGAAAAAGGGACACTCTCTGGCCACCTAGTGGTCCTATCTACCATAATGAGAATCAATCAAATTCACAATCAGCTTGTCAAAGAACTGTCACAGGTTCAATAGATGCTCCTCTCCCGAGGCACTAGCCACCAGGATATCATCTTGGTACACAAGCAGAAATGGTAATCCTCTTAACACAAAGTCCATCAATTGCTGGAACAATTGTGCCATGCCTTTAAGACCAAATTGCATCCGAAGAAACACAAAAAGAGCAAATGGTGGGAAAAAGGCATTCTTGGCCACGCCCTGCTGATGGACCGGTGCCTGGTGGTAGCTTCCTACCAAATCCACCTTAGAAGATGACATTCATGCCAGGTGGACAGAAAAAATCCTGCGGGTGCAGGATTGGGTACAGGTTATGGGTGTTAATATTGTTGAGGTGCTGAAAGTCATTGCACGGCCTCTAAATTACTTTGAGTTTGAGGACCATGTTAAAATGTGAGGCTCGTCGGCACTCAGACCACCACACAATTCCCAGTCACTCCACTGTGGCAAACATCTCCTTGGCTATTGTCAGGTTTAGCAGCATCAAGTCAGCGAGGGGGCACAAAAACCAGCGGGCCAACTGTGGTGATTTAAGGTTCCATTTCATGTTTACCTATGGAGGCTGAGAAGGTTTAGGGACTGTCAGATCAGAAAACTTCGATTGGTGGAAGACATTCCTCGTAGCTAAGATATTGCAAGGGATATCTTACCGCCCTGTCCTCAGTGCAGGAGTATGAGGAAAAAGAGACTGCGTCAATCAGGCGGTGGTTTGCAATGTCCACCAATAGTCCATGAGAACATGGAAAATCAGCCCTTAGGATGGGCACAAACACAGTAGCCATAACAAAGTTCAAATTGACGACCATTGAAACCCATTCACGAATCTGGGGAATGCGTTTCAATTCACCAGGTTGAAACACATTCACCTGCAGCTGCTGTGCCCCCCTCTGGATGGTGTTGAGGCTGGCCAGTATCATATCGTGCACACTGTATGAGCACAATGTGAACCGTCGGCTTCCTCCAATAAACTACAGTATGGTGATCCTTAGCATGCAAGAGAGGCGAGGTGGCCTTAGCAGGGCTCACCAGAGCTGGGAGCTGACTCAAAAACAGATGAATAAAGAGGAACTTAGTGTCATCTGGGCGTTGCAGTGCCGACTTGTTTTCTATCAGTTCAGTGACTATGCTGCCTCCCAAGTCATCAGTACAGAAGACATCCTACCCACTCTGTATTGGACCAGCTGGAACAGATGGAGACTTTGGGCTTTGAGAGTGTTGTATTTCCCACGCAATGGTAGGTCCCAACGCAATCCTATAACACGACAAGTGGTGGACGAATCCAGTGCTGTGAACACATGAAAGTGCTTTGTATCGACCACTGTGATCACACAGAGATGGAACTGGACTTCAGTATGCTGGAACAATGGCTCCCTTCGAGCTAGAGGGTGGAGGCAATGGCCGAGTCCAGGGGAGGCAGCAACGGTCCAGACCAGATGGCAAGCGGCAATGGCTGAGTCGACAAAGGCGGCGACAGCCCAGACATCAGTTGCTTAATCACCTCTCTGCCCATACAGGAGCGGCCAGAAAACACAGGAGTGACAGACGGAGGAGACACACAGGGCTGCAGAGTCGCAGTGTGTGAGTGTTGAGTTTTGTTTGGGTTTGAGTTAATTTAATATATTGTGGTAAACTGCAGATCTGACTCCATGCCTCTGTGGGTGGACCCAATGGTGGCGTGTACAACTGCCACAACAACATAATCCGATTATCCAACAGGTTCAATTATGGGTCCGTTTCTCAGCAAATATCTAAGATCCTACATTAAACATTTACTTCAGCACAGTTCTGAGCAGATGCAGACTAACGTCTCTGGGCAAATAGTTCAGACAAATAGTTTCATTATTGTCAATCAAAGATACATATGGAAACACATTTCATGATCTCATTTTCAATTTAAAGTATCTCTGACCTGATCCCAAACCAGCAACCTGCTGCATATTTTATTAAGTAGAGAAGCAATCCAGTATTAATGGAAATGAAGCCCAACACATATGTACCTGTGGTATCCTCTTGCAGTCCTACATCAAAGGCCAATTTGTCAGTAGATGATCGAGAGGTGGAGAGGCAGCACAGGTACTAAAGAAAGAGATCAAGAAATCAATATATCATACAGCACATTCTCTGGGAAATTCTTTCAACCCTCAAATTGGCTTCATAGTGTTTACTGACCATCCCACTGTAGGAGTGTCGTAGTAACACAGCATGTCCATACAGGAGCGTGCGATGGCCTCCGCCCTGAGCTGCCTGAAACACCATGCATGGGAGGTCGAGAAAGGAAACAGAATATTTATTATTATTAGAGCATTTAGTGGATGGTTTTCCGACTCCTGCAGATCTAGATGAAGATGTAACAAAGTATTTAAAACTGCCTGTAACATGTATCTCATATCCAGAACTACAACAACATCAGATTTTGAGACAAAGCAGGAGGGGGCGTTGCATATAGTCAGGTCGGCAGCGCGAGCTGGGTTTGTATGTATGGAGGCTGCTAAATAAAGTAAAAAGAAGACTGTTACTTATCCTCATCTGCTTTTCAAACAAATCAAGACAGACAACACAAACTCTATCTCTTGCCTCACAGTTAATTAAAAACTTTACAGAATTAAATCACTTTGTCCATGATACGAAAATGCAAAGTGTTATGTTATTGCGTAAGTAAGGAAATATATCTTGATCATTGTACACATAGGCAAAGTAAAGCTCTTTATACTATATATAAGCTGTCACTGCTTGTGTTCACTTGTATAGTTCTATCAGATAACAAATCTGACATTTCTCACTGTTAGTGATAAATGTAAAAAAAAAAAAATCCTTCAAAATTCTATTATTGTCTCATTTCGGAGATATGGTTCTGGGGACTGTGAATTTGCTATTTGATGTTGCACGTAGCAGCCAAACTGCTATTTTTAGCCGTCGGATACCTCTGTATGGCGACCACAGTTTTAACTGCATGTTCCAACATGCAGTTAAACTCGTGTGTCTCATTACAGGGCCGACACAGCCGCTCGGTATCGTTACGTGACCTTGGGAAGCGTCTTCCTGTCGCAACATCTCTGCGTCTACAAACCTGTACACCGTCTTGATTCTGTGAGACACCCCATGTGTGAGCGCTGGGTGTCCTGTTTATCTGGCTGCCACGCTCCCACCAGAGCCACACACACACACACACACACACACACACACACACACACACGCGCACTCTGTATATAGCGTTTGCTGTTAAGTAGATTAGATCTCCGTGTTAGATGACGTTTGCTACTTAGATGTGTTGATTTATCAACTTGAATTAATACAGTTTTGGTAATAAACGCCTTTTAGCTTAAATGAACTTTTAATGGTGATTATTGTGTATTCATTGTTGACATTCGCCGATTTGTATCAGCCTGTGCTCGGATCTCACTCCTTCCCTTTTATTTGATTGTTTTATTTTGCATAGAATTATTAACTAAATTAAATAACTTATTTTTCAAACTATACTGATAGTTTGCCAATTTGCTAATTCTGTATTCTCCGGTGGTGTCTCTTTTAATTAATAACTAGCTGAGCCCCTGGGAAATATTCTAGGATAAGTGGGAGGAAGAAAATAAAATCATAATTTTTGGAGGTGTAATTACAATGGAACAATGAAAATTGGCTGTTCTCGCACTAAATATATTCCATATAAACTTCTGACCAGCGTGAGGACGCTCTCCTCCTAAATGGAAAGCCAACAGTATCATACCACCCCGTGCCTCCCTTTCGCCAGAGCACAACCCATGACAAAGAAAATTCTGTAATGGCCGCTACCGTATTGGTATATAGAAGAATCAATAACGACTGTATTCTAATTAATAATTTTTCATAAATAGATCAATGAATTAATTACTTTAGGAGTTGTTAATGAGTAAATTTCAGTTGACTTCAATTAATAATTAACATTTTTCATAAATTACTTCCAGTGATTCATTAGTTTCAGTAATCTATTACTTACATTAATTTAATGCTAATGACCAAACAAAAAATCCTAACACATCCACTCATGTGTTCATGTGTGAGTTAACACTCACCCCCTCAGCTTTCTCCTCGGTGTTGGCCAGCATCTCTTGGAGGGCTCGTACTGACAGTGACTGCTCCAGCACGAAGGTGCAGATGGACAGATCGGGAGGAACATTCTAGAACAGAGCAGATCATTTATTCACACAAAATGTTCAAATGGTTTAGACCTGAAATCCATGCTCTGTGATGTTTTTGTTGTGTTATTGATTCATGTGAGTCCGACTTGTCATGGAAGGTCGAATCAGCATTTCCGACATTCCATTGAAAGAAGCTTTCTTTCAGCTTTCAATCCAGCAGTTAGAAATGTGTGTGTGTGTGTTAACAAGGTGTTTTGATGGTCTGGCTTTGATTAAAAGATGTGAACTTAGGATAAAAGTTAATGTAACAGAGGCTGTAATGGGGTAACATTTAAAGTGGTTATGAGAGGTGTTTTTACTGTAGCGATTGTGAAGTATTGTAGGGAAATCTTGTGAAATGTACTAACTGCAGATAAATCATTGCAATAACAGTCACAGAAAAATTGAATTTTTCGATAGAGATGTCTGCTAAAAGTCACAGACACCTATGCAAAATATTAAGTAATATTGATGATCATGAAACCAATCATTGAAGTTTGTGAAAAGTGGGCACTAATTCAGAGAAGTTGACCATGCGTGTTGTACATTATGTAACTTTTGGGTATAAAACGTTAGGTTCAAACTGCTATTATTTGGTATTTTGGGTGGATTTTACAGCGAGAGGAATCTCCGTTGCCCATTAGGATCATAGGCCTGCTTTGGACAATATATTTCTACTGCCAGAAAGTGTTTAACTTGCGGCTGTAGAATCTCTTCATGGGGCAAAGATTTTGCATCGAGCCACCAGCTGAGTTGTTCATTGTCATCATTTTTCAGATTCTTTTATTGTCTTTTATCTTTTATATCTTTTATTTTTAGCATTTATGAACATCAACAATTATGGGAAGAGTACCTGTAAAGGAATGGTTTTCATTCATTTAAAACAGTAACACTCATACAAAGTATGACCCTATGGGTTTGACATACTCAGTCCACTTTGTCTAGATCTTGTAAAACATATCCCTTTGAATCCTGATAGTAAATTAAAGGTTTTCCGTAATGTTGGTTTGTTGAATTAAGTTACCTTCCATTTCCCATCTCCTCTTTACATAATCTGTGTTAGGTTTTTTGCCTTGCTGAATGGATTTGCACAACTTAGAAATTAATTTATTAGGAGAAAATGATATGATTCAATTAATGTTAAGAAAGTCTGTAGGAGCCCCAAAATGGCATTTTTCTAATGCTATTTTTATATGTTGATCAAAATAATACTTAACCTGTAAGTATCTATAGAAATTGTCTTGGCCCAAACCATATTTGCTCTGCAAGGATTCAAAATTCATAAATGCTCCCTTGTGGATAACAGACTAATAGGTTGTAATTCCTTTTGAGACCCAACCTTCAAATCTTTCGTCTCGGCTATTTGGTCTGTAGTCAGAATCATACGCACACCACCTTATAATTGTAGACAATTTTTCTAGGTTGCATATTTGCATTATTCTATTCCAAGAGTTCAGAAGAGATTCATACATAAAGTCTTCAATTATATTGATATTCATTTGTAGTTTTTAGTCAGGTAAAAGGGCCATAATAGGTATCTCTTTTGAAATAGACCCTTCAACATCCTTCCATCCAGCCGAATAAATGAGTGGGCATAAAAAAATTAAAGGTCTCACTTGGGCAGCATAATAATCCCTGAGGCAGGGAAGGCCCAGCCCCCTTTCTCCTTCTTCAACTCCGTTGTTTGATATTTTATCCTAGTCCTTTTATTTTGACAAATATATTTTGGTAATATTTTATCCCAATCATCAAAATATTTTTGAGTTATCCAAATAGGAAGAGACTGAAAGAGGTACAGGAAACAAAGGAAGATATTCATTCTAATTGAATCCACCCGAGAGTGTAGGCCCATAATTGGCATCAAACATTTTAGACGGATCCTCTCTCAGAACAGTTCCCAAATATTTAATGCTATCTTATTCCAATTTCCATTTGTATGTGTATTTAATCTTTGTATGTGGGGATTCTTATTTTTTTTCTAGTTTTTTTTTTTGGTACTATTTTTCAAGTTTTATTTTTCTTTTTATCATTATTTTCCACACTCTTTTTTTAGGGGCCTCGGTCTGGAAGGAAGGGACCCTATTGTTTTTGCTACCTTTATTACATTATTATTATTATTATGGTTTCTTTTTCCGCCTTGCCAGGGACTCAAACCCAAATTTGGCCCAACTAAACACGCTCAAAAAATCACCAAATATGGCACGCTCATCAGGACTAGTGAGTAATTTCAGAAAATCTAAAAATTAACCCCCAGAGAGCCAAATGTGCTGTGTAGCGCCACCTAGAAACACTAAAACGACCACCACGCCCCGTAGGAATGTCGTAGGGAGAACAAACCAAAACTCATTTCTTTGTCTCATACCGGCTTCAAAACACAATGAAACGACAGAGGAGACCCATCTGCTCAAAACTGCGGAAAATCCTTTTTGAGTTATGGAGCGGTTTCCGTTTTATTACACCTCAAAGTCGGGAACGCCGAGGCCATCTGTTTGCCTCCTCTCATTAAAAACTCATATTTCACCCCCTAAACACACTCAAAAAAATCATCAAATTTGCCACTCTCATCAAGACGGGTGAATTATTTCAGAAAATATAAAAATTAACCCCCACAGTGCCAAATGTGCTTTGTAGCGGAACCTAGAAACACTAAAATTAGGGGCGGAATGGCTTGGTTGGTAGAGCGGTTGTCTCCCAATTGGAAGGTTGCAGGTTCAATTTCCATTTCCCTGTCTACATGCCAAAGTGTCCTTGGGCAAGACACTGAACCCTGAACTGCCTGTGTGAATATGACTGAGAGTGAATGGTGGTTGGAGGGGCCGATGGCGCAGTATGGCAGCCTCGCTTCAGTGGCTACATACTGTGGCTTACCACATCGAGTATGGAGTGTATGAATAATGCAATGCAATGTGAAGCGTCTTTGAGTGCCCAGAAAAGCGCTATAAAAAACAAATGCATTATCAAAACGGCCACCATGCCCTGTAGGAATGTCATAGGAAGATCAAACTAAAACTCATTTGTTCCTCTCGTACCGCCTTCAAAACACAATGAAATGACAGAGGAGACACTTCTGCTCAAAACTGCTGAAAAAAATTTTTTCAGTAATGGAGCGGTTTCCGTTTTATTAGACCTCATAGTTGGGAATGCCAAATCCCCTGTGTGCCTCCTCTCATTTAAAAACCCACATTTCACCCCCTAAACATGCTAAAAAAAGAATCACCAAATTTAGCACGCTCATCAGGACAGGTGAATTATTTCAGAAAATGTAAACCCCACAGTGCCAAATGTGCTCTGTAGCACCACGTACAAACACTAAAACAGCCACCACGCCCTGTAGGAATGTTGTAGGGTGATCAAACCAAAGCTCATTTGTTCCTCTCATCGAGGCCTACAAATCACGCACCGACACCCCTGACCTAAATCCAACAGGAAGTGCGCAATTGGCCTCCACCATGCCCCATAGGAATGTAGAAGCATGTAGTTTTCTATCATTGTAGTTTGTGTGACCATGCATTAAAATCACACATCTATTATTATTATTATGATTTATCTGTTGTCATATTTATTGTATTTATTCCATTTTGTGTAGAACTTGTGCTAACAAGTGAACAATTCAAACAATTCAAAACCTCTGTAGTAATCATGTATCTAGTGTGGACAGTAAAGCTTCAACAGACACATGACCTGTTGCAGTTGCTGCTGTTCAGTTCAACCTCTCTGCATCTTTGACTTTTGTCTCCCTCATGTGTTCATACATGGTTGAAAGTGTTTATTGACCCTATTGTAACTGGAAGGTTTATTTTAAACATTGCAGTGATGGAACACCAACTCAACCAATGCTGCTTGTATTTTATTAGTATTTAAAGGGACCATAGACCATGATTTGGGCAGAAGCAATGATTGCGCAGACCCCGTCGGGCCAGAGCCTGAGGCCCTGACCAACGCTGCTTGCAGCTTTAATTTATTTTTATTTTTTGTTCTTTTTCAAGTTTTATTTTTCAATTTCCAGATTGTTATATTTCTCTTTTTCTTTATTGTACTACTTTTCAAGTTTTATTTTTATTTTTTATTGTAATTTTCCAGATTCTTATTTTCCCCTTTTTCTTTTTGTATTATTTTTCAAGTTTTTATTTTTCTCTTTTATCACCATTTACCAGATTTTTATTTTTTCCTTTTTCTTTCTTGTCAACTTCGTGTTTTTTCCTTTATCCTCTTATTATCCAAACTCTTATTTTCTTTCCATCTCACTATCCAAGTTAAGATCCTTTTTAAGATTCCTCTTGTTTTATTTTTTTTCCCAACTTCCCTGGTTTTGGATATTCCCTTTCAGATGAGAAGCTTCCCTTTTTGAATAAAATCCTGAATTTAGGTTGGTCGTAATTGGATATTATGGGGGACTGAGTGTTTAGGGACAATTTAGAGTATTATTATCTCCTCTCGTCCACAGCAGTAAATGCTGGCAGGTTGCTGCCACCACAAAGGAAGTGTTGTGTACAGAGTCGCTGCAGAGTTTGAGCCAGATACGTCTCCCCCTTTGTTTCAATAAGTGTTTCTACCTTTTTTCTTGCGTGTCCACTTTAGTTCAAGATTGGTTATGTTTACTTATATACCATTTGATGTGCTCCAGCAATGCATTATCATAATCAGTATTCATTTACTTGTATTATTGCCGCACGCTTTTGCCCTTGCCCAAGCTTTAATAAAGCATTTCATCATGGAATTAAAGTACTAAATTGTGGACAGTCCTGATTTCACGTCTTCTTAAACAGATTTAAAGATACTGATGTGTGCTATAAACAAGAGATTCTTGCAGGTTACTCCGGTTTAGTAAAACCTTGTCCTTGGGATTTACGCCAGGTCACTAAACATTTTCTATGAAACACAACAAGTGCTCGTAGAACACAGAGGAGAGCAGTCGTGAACCAGGGTGGCTTGTCTTTTGGCCTGACACCTGGGCTGTTGTGCTGGGTCACTTATCTGGATGAAGATAGGGCATGATCCTGGGTTGAAGACTGAGTATTCAGAGCGAGTCTCCTCGCCCACCAGCTTAAACAGACACCTAGAAGATTTTCCTCTGCCTGCTAAATCACAGTGGGGGCTGGGTTTCCGGACCCTTTAAACGGAGAGCTGGTAAATCATAATTTCAGTTTGACAGACTGTAGGTTCAACGTGGAGTTTATATTAGCCCCCGGACATAGCCATCACAAAAACACAATGCAAACCTGTGTCTACCTGGTGACATCATCACATCATCGCTCTCAATACCATTTGCTATCGCAAGATTTTACTACATCTCCCCTTTCTAGAATCAAACTGGGTAGATCGCTGACTGATTCATGATAGTGATTTATCACAGTGTACATTTCTGTCTTGTCTCTTTCTTTTAAATTGAGGTTAATGTTGTCTCTCATTTCAGGGTCCTTGACCTCCCCTCCTCATGCGTGATTGCACCCTGCCCTGATGTCTTCCACCTGCCCGAGTGTTTAACTGTTTTCACCTGGTGACTGCACTTTAAGTTGAGGGGCAGCTCTGTCTTGTTGCCAGTTCATCTGTGTTCGTTCACCAGCCGCTTCAGCCTTTTCTCCTGTCTCACTGTGATTTTGATCCTTTTCCTGTCCGACCAAGATTCTGGCCCAGCCCTCCTCAGACTTCTAGATTTGTGACCATACGTACATGACCTCAGCCTCAGTGCTTTCCACCTCCCTTTTTCCCCTTTAAGACTAATAAAAAGACACCATCTTGCAACCTGCTGTGTCTGGCTTTTGAGTCCACGCTTCACTTCTCATGGGATTCTTCTGCCTCTTTCGCTGGAGGGTCTGCTCCCTATCAGAGCCTCTTTTTTTTTGACATTGCATTTCAAAATATAAAAGTAAACAATACACAAACTACCGTGGCTCACATAACTACTAAACCTTCAACTGCTGTTGTAAACATTTCTTTCACAGTCACACATTAGAAATATTATAAAAACTATTTCTCTTTTCTTACAAATACACCAGGCATTATAAACAAACCACACAATTGTTTAAACATTATTTTCCAAACATTGTCCCACCACAAGTTACAAGTCAAACCTTGTGGATTTTACCACCCTTCTCCCAGACCTCGTCCTTGGAGTAGAAGGCATTTGAGGTGTGACAGGACATTGCACCCGGGTGTTCACAGGAGGTTGCTCATGCAACACTTCTGTTCTGACAGGGCTTCCATAGGAACCAGATGTTAGCAGTGATGTCTTATTGTCCCATGCTCCTCCCAACAGTCACAGCCCTTTTCTGGTCTGTCACCCAAACTGTCTTTCTTTTTTCTTTTTCCATCACCTCTCCACGGATTGGCATGACAGGATCATGAATTGCAGGTAACATCAGCACAGTTGTGCGAAGTTTAGTTGTGCAGGACTGACTGACCACCATTTTGCAGTGTTGTAACTGTATGATAATAGAGCTAAATATGGATATGCTGCTTTCTTTAGTAAATCTTATCTGTTAACTGTGTCTCTGGAATGCCTAGATGGATTTCAGATGAACAATGACATTCGTCGATCTCGAAAGTGTAAGCTGTGAAAGATCAGCACCTAGCTTCCGACACAGCCTGTCTGGATACTGCAATGGCACCAGTGGCTCTTTGCTATTTTGCCTCTCTTTACAGCACGTTGTATTTTTTAATACCAGTTCATTCAGCTGCTGGCTTAGGCTAGGCCACCACACTGACTTGTTTTGACTGTCTTGCTCATTCCCTGCACTTTACCACCCCCAACAGGTCTTTTTAGACAGAAGATTTTGCAGTAGTTTGCTGTGGGATGAACCGTCCCATCTGGTTGACCATGCCCAGAAAATTCCTCAGCTCACTCACATTCTTTAGCACCCCCACCTTCCTAATAGCCTCAGTCTTCTCAGGGTCATGGATAATACCTTTGTTGGAGATTATGTGGACCAGAAAGTTCACTTCCGGCTTTGACGGGTCGCATTTGTCCACATTTAAGGTGACATTCCAGCACAGCATGTAGTCCACTGTCATGCTGCTCTTGTGACTGACCCCACACCATCACATCATACATGTAGCAAACAACTCCATCAAGACCACCTGTGACCTCTGTCATCCTTTTTTGGAAGTGCTCTGCGGCTGACGCTATACCAAAAGGAACTCTATTGATACGGTAGCGTCCTAAAGGTGTGATAATTATGGTGTACTTACTATAGCTGAATGCTCTGTCAGCGTTATCTGCCAAAATCCCATGATCGCATCCAGCTTGCTGACGATCTGTGCTCTTGCTAACTTTCCCAGCGTTTCATCAACTGAATGCAGGATGTACTTCTCCCGACACACTGACTCATTGAGCTTAGCAAGATCCACACATACTGTATAGGCATGGCACATGTCTTCTTCAGCACAACCACAGTGCTGGTGCACCACTCTACTGGCTCTTCGACTTTGCTTATCATTCCAAGGCCTCTCATTTGCAACAGCTCCTTTTTCACTTTGCCCAATAAAGTCAGTGGACTTCGTCTGGGTGTTTTCAGAGAAAAAGGCTCGGCACCTGGTTACAGACAGATGGTTTATGGCTGACGTACTTTCCCTAGACCACTGTATAGCTTGGGATAGGTTGTTGTCAGTGTCTACATGCTGATGCTGTCTAGGTGTGCAACGAGCTAGAGTTTGCTGATTGCTGGTCTTCCCAGTAATGCTGTGTGTAGCTCTTTTATGATGTATATCTCTTCGACTGACATTCTGTCCCCTCTCTTCAGCTACAGTTCAGCTACTCCCTCAACATCCAATTGGTTGCGCCCAGGCCCCATTAATAGCTAGGATGCAGCACTGAGAGCAGGTGAATGTTCAGTTTTAAACAGTCCTTTAAACATATTGTGAGGCATTACTGTAACATCTGCTACTGTGTCGATTTTGAATGGTACACGTCTCTCATTAATTTCAATGGGAACCACCTAAGGCTCACCTTTGGCTGTGACACTGTCAAGAAACTCCATCCTCGCTATTCTCCACAATCTCATATACTTATTTTGCAGTTTTAATACCCTCTGGTAATGTCTTTTCATCCCACATGCAAGGCATTTTGTATTATCTGCAGGACAGTTGCATTTTAGATGTGATGGGGCAGCTCCACATTTGTAACACCGGGCACTCTTTGTTGTGTTTTTTAGACCACCATTAGTCCTGGATTTGAACTGTGAGCCAGAATGCTGGAATTTACCTCTGATTTTAGACTGCACTGCTTTTGAAAACTCTGCTGATGGTTTTTCTGTCCCCTGCATCAGATCTAGGACCTCTCAGTGTGACCTACTGACATTTGATCTCATTCTGTCACGGTCTAGTGACTGCCGTCTCCAGCATCAGATCCTGGTCCAACTGCATCCTCTTGGACAGTCACAGATCTCGGGGCCCCACTACAATCCTGTCTCTGCTCAGCTCATCATGTAGCAGTCCGTACTCACAGTGTTCAGCCAGTGCATAAAGTGCTGTGATGAAAGAACACACGCATATTGAACTTTGTCCACTCATAAATCATGTTTTGCATCACAATTAAATAGTTCTGGAAAGCGTTGCTGACTCCTTTATACCGTCCCGCAGCTCTCGTCAAACCACATAGCATGTCATCTGCTTCGTCCCCCATGCAGTAAATCAGGGTATTTATTTGGTTTTCCTCCAAACTATCGTGCAGAATGCTAGACAGAATCTTTCAAACCTGTGGATCCATTTCAGCCACTCATGTGGTCTTGTGAAGTCAAACCTCTCCCGTGGTTGAATGTTAAACGCTGCACTCATTCTCAGTGGTGGTTGAGCCGCTGCACTGCTCCCACTCACCGTTGCTTCATCCCCAGACATGACGGTGTTTCACAGACTTGAGCTGGCAGTACTAAACCTCCCGAAGATGACTTCGCCTCTCATGTACCTACCGGACTTCTGACAACATGTCATCGTCTTGATTCACGTGAGTCTGACTGTAGGTTCAATATGGAGTTATTATTTATTTATCGAACATAGCCACCACAACACAATGCTAACCTGCATCTATGTACCTGGTCACGTCATTGCTCTGAGTGCCATTTGCTTTGAGATTTGACTCATCTAGACCCTGATTCAGATCCAAAAATGCGTTCTGTTTCGAAGTCGGAACCAGACTTGCAAAAGCTACTTTTAGTTTTTATTCTTTAGATGTTTGGAAGAAACTTCTTGAAAACTGTGGCCCAGCTTTGTTGGTTGTTGGGTATTTTATGTGTTGGCCATATTTCACTTTATTGTATGTGTTTTTATCTTTTCTGATTTAGTCAATATTAACTTTAATTTAGGCTTCTTCTGAAATGAAATGAATTTAAAATGCTGGTGCAGAAAATCTTTTGTACAAATCAATGCAGGAATGTAGGAATGTAGATAGTTTTAAAGGTATGAATGTAATTCTTGCTCAGTGAAAGGCTCTTAAATATACATGTTGTTTTTTTTATGAATTAGTCTGTTTTAGTGTTTGTGTAAAGGCAACATTTGTGTACTGACAATGTCAAATGGTTTTGCCTTGACTGTGCTGAAGCTTGACGGTGCTGATAAATGTCAGTGTTTAGAAGACTGACTATCAGAATGCTTCATGAGCAAAAACAGCATGTACAGTTCCAGCTCGTTTTAAAGGTCATAAAGTTTTATAGTTAGTTCGAAAAAAATATATAAAATATAAGAGTTCAGCTATTATGTCTCTTTTTCTCTCATGTTGAATCCTTGATGCCAACCTTCATGAGAAGTTGTATATTATCACGTCTGGTCAGCTTCTGCAGATGGACACAGTGAAAGCCGCTTGTTCTTGTACTTTATTTGTTTAAAATTCCAACACCACACTTAGGAGGAGCTCCACTTGTTTATCGATCTAAATAAATTGTTTTGCTCAGAGAACAGAAGTTAACTCGCAATATTCATGACATTGTGTATTTTCCAGAACTCTGGCTATCATTTACATTTTACACAGACCCACATATACACGTGGTTCAAAGCTTCTATGAGCGTGCCAAACCTGTAGGGGGCAAAGTAATAAAAAGCATGAAGCTATGCTAGCCAATCAAAGTCCTCCAAAAAACGCATCACTAATAGTGCCAATTATTTCCTGTTCTTTCAGTGATAATGGTGCAGTGTTGGTTTGTTTGGACTGATAAAAAAAAAGCAGAGCTCCTCCGAAATATGGCGTTAGAATATAAAACAAATAAAACACTTTCACTGGATCTATACTTTTGCTGTATCCATTTTCATTACAGTAGTCAAACTGTAAATACAGGGCGCATACAAATGACACCGATGCTTTCCTCATATATTGTGAATTAAATCTTCATCTACTCCTCTCTACACACAAATGGAAAGACAGAGTTTTTCTAAATCACTGTGGCTAGTATTCCAATATCATCTTTTTGGTGACTAATAGCTGTGTTTATGTGTAAATGCAAGGCCCAAATGCATAGAAATATCACCTTTTGGTAAATACAGATATGTCTTAACAGAGCCTGAAAGTCCCTGAAAATAAACCTTGTAATGGTATTTTTACTAGTGCTGTCAAAATTAATGCAATAATTTTGGCAAATAATTCAAAATGTTTAACTGTTTTTGTATTTTTAACTAGGCAATCAAAGCAGTTGTGTTTACTTTGGGTTTTTTTTTTTTTTTTTTGGTATAACTCTCTTACCTGTACAGCTGGTGCAGCTGCACCAAGTCACCCTCAATAAGCCTGAATACTGCAGCAGAATACTGTGCAATGATGGGGGATGGAATGTTAAGGCAGAAAGTTTCACTTTAAAAAGTTGTCTGATGGCTGTTGGAGGACGCAAAAGTGAATGTCAGTTGCACAATTAGTGAAGCCAAAATTAATGACCGCAGAAATAATTCTGTGATTGGCGAAACAGCTGACCACAGAAGCAGTTTGGAGAGCAGTAGCTCACCAAACTGCTATGGTTGAGGGAAAGACTTAAAACTTGCAGGTAAAAAAATATTTTCTTCTCTCTCCCTATTTCTCTTTGTCATTTGTTTTTGTGTTAGTGGATTTACAGTATATTTTTTCAATATTGTTCAAGTAATAAGCTCACAACCTTTGGATTTTGTTATATTACCAGTGGATATAAAAGATTTTTTTTTGTTGTCTTTTTGCTAAACTTAGAGATAAACAGTGTTCACTCACAGCTGAAAGTTAAGAAGAATTAAGGTACATTAAAATGAGATAAGTACGGATCATGTACATTAACTGAATCAATACTATTAAAGTAAAGTTTACATTTGTAGAAAGAAAAGCTATTGAAAGACGTCACAAGCAATCTTAAAACCAAACGATTTCCCCTGACAATTGAAGAGATGTCCCCCATCTTTTTTTCTTTATGTCAGGAGTAATTCAACGTCACTGTGCGGTCTGTGGTGAATAAAGTGGACAAGATACAACTCCACATTACTCACAGAAAGATTCTTTAGTCTCAGAAGCTTCGTCTGTTGTAGGAAGTTACACACAAGGCAAGGCAAATGTATTTATAGAGCACCATTTAAACACAGGACAATACACAGTGCTTTACAAAGAAATTAAAGAAATACAGAAAAAACTTCATGAAGACATAAGAAATGTATTAAAGCTTTAAAAGAAATTATTTAAAAACCACATAAGTTTTTAAAAACGGCATAAAAAGTAGAATAAATAAGGTAAGAAATGTATTAAGATAAATGTAATAAAGTGAGTAAAATCTATTGTTTATTTGAACACCTGTGCAAATAAGAATATTTAAAGGAAGCGAGTGTGTCAACAGTCTTCAGGTGTTCAGGAAGTTTGTTCCACATGTGAGGAGGTAGGAAATAAAGGCTGCTTCACCTTCTTTGTTTCTGACCCTAGGATCACTGAGTAAACCTTCTCCTGAGGACCTCAGAGAGTCTGGAGGTTTTATATTCTACAACTAAATCTGAGCTATATTACACTGCTGGCTGGCTGCATCATTATACTCAGTCTGTAAAATGCTGCTTGCTATCATGACTTTACTTTCCCAAGTCCAGCGCAGTCACAGAATGATAACGCTCACTAACCTTACCTTTGGAAGTCACGTTTAGTTTCATTGAACGCTGCTCAACATTCAGTATCTTCATGTTAAATGGTGTAACCAGGTGAGCGTACTCTGGTTCCTGAGAAACAGGAAGTGGAGTGACGTCATGTGAATAGGGTCAATAAATCATCTGCATTAATGAGAGGGCCAAAGAAAAGAAAGGTTGACAGTGAGTGTCCAGTGTTTAATAAGGAATGGACAACTGAACACCTTTTCACTGAAGTCAGGTCAGAGGTCAAAGGTTTCATTTATATTGTTGATATTAACAATGTAGTGCTGACTGGCCGTCTGTAACTTTTTAAAAGTCAGTGTGGCCCCTCAACCAAGAAGTTTGCCCACCCCTGGTCTAGTCCCCTTGGGTACTAAGGCACCCTGTAGTACCCTTGTTTTACCTTTTAGCGCCCTTACAGTAGTTAAGCAGTCGCATGGCATGAGGGAGGAATGATTTCCTCAGTCTGTCAGTGGAGCAGGAAAGCAACAGCAGCCTGTCACTGAAACTGCACCTTTGCCTAGAGATGGTGCTGTACAGTGGATGTAGTGGGTTGTCCATGATTGACAGGAGCCTGTCCACCCGTCAGACTAATGTCAGACTGTCGAGTTCTGTGCCCATCACAGAGCCGTTCTCACTATTTTGTCTAGACGTGCGGCGTCCTTCTTCATGATGCTGCCCCCCAGCACACTGCAGCGTAGAAGAGGGAGCTTGCCACTACAGAAAGATAGAACATCTGCATAAGCTTTTTACAGATGTTGAAGGACGCCAGTCTTCTGAGGAAGTACGTCCGGCTCTGTGCTTTGTGCCCTGCAGACCTGCAGTCCCCCAGTCAAACATACTGGGGTCTGCCTCTCAGGTAATCCGTTATCCATGCCACCAGGTGTGTGTCTACCCCCATCTCTGTTAATTTGCGTCCCAGAAGCAGGGGCAGGATGGTGGTGAAGGCGCTGGAGAAGCCCAAGAATATGATTCTCACAGCACCACTTCCCCAGGCGTGGGGGAAGAGGGATCATCGCAACATGCTGCAACACAGTGGTGTCCTCCACCCCCACCTTCTCCTGGTACGCAAACTGCAGAGGGCATGACGTACCTGTACATGTGACGTACCAGTCACACACCCGCTGCTGCATGACGGACCATGCAGCAGCCGCTCCATGGTCCTAATCACGTGTGACGTCAGGGCAACCGGTCTGTAGTCGTTCAGCTTTTCAGGTCATGGTTTCTTTGGGACTGGGACGATGTAGAAGGTTTACCAGAGCTGAGGGATCCTCCCCTGCTCCAGGCTTGGCTCCTCCCCTGCTCTAGGCCCCGGTTAAGGATGCGCTGTAGAGGATCTCCCAGCTCTGTCACACAGGCCTTCAGCAGTCGGGGGGACACACCATCAGAACCAGCAGCCTTGCTGGGATGTAGCCTCCTCTGCTCTCCGCACACCAGGGCTGCTGTGATCTTTGGCGGGGGAGCGTTTCCCTCTGTGCAGGCACTGGCAGAGGTTGATGTAGTCCGTTGAGCAGTTAACAGCCGTCTCAAGGTCCTCACAGTCCTGCAGCACATCCCAGCCCCTGGTCTCAAAGCAATCTCTCGGAGCCTGCTCTGCACCCGGAGACCACTTCCTGAATGAGCAAGGAATTTTTGGTAGCCGCCTCACTCTCAGAATGTAGTGAGGTTGCAGTAAGATAAGATTGTAGTCTGCTTTACCCAGAGCAGGCAGTGAGGAGGAGCTGTATGCATCTTCAACATTTGCATAGAGCAGGTCAATTGTTCTGTTCGCCCAGATGTTGCAGTCCACGTACTGGGTGAAAGCAGGAAGTGTCATGATTAAGGCCCCGTTTACACGACGTTTCACGTGACAACACTTAATCAGTTAAAAAATCGGGGTTGCGTTTACTCTGCAGCAGTGGACACGCTGACAAAGATGTAGTTAGTCTGCCGGGCCATGGGATGGCGCTGTTGCTTTTTTTGTAATGAAACAACACCGACATGTGTGCAGAGAACAATAGGCATAATATCGTCAACAAAATGGAGAGAACCCAACATCCGTATGGAGAGATGACAAATCGGATGCTATCATGGGTGAGTCTCAACTATATAGCTACTGAAATGGTATTAAAATAACTAGAATACGGACAGCGTGTCATACCACTATGGGTTCGCCATGTGTGTTTACAGGTGGACAAGCAGAACGAACCATTTTCAACAGGAAGGGACGGGGAGATATGCGCACGCGCAGTAAGAGCGTTCCATAGCCTCCGACGGTCTCTGCAGGGGGCAATCGCACTCGTGAAAGAATCTTTCCACTTTGGGAGACGGTATAAAAACTTTGCAGATACAGTGGATCCGCACACTGGTGTTGTGTAAAGACCCCCCCAAAAGTGACCAAAGTTTTGCGGATACACTCGTATTGGTTGTTGTGTAAACAGAACATAAAGTCCCCAGCTATTAGCATAACGGCCTCGGGGTGTTGTGACTGTAACCCGGTAACAGTGGAGCGGATGACGTCACAGGCTGCCTTCGCATCAGCACGAGGTGGAATGTAGGTACACAGGATGATGGCGTGTCCCAACTCCTGGCGTACATAGTAGGGGCGCAGACTCACGGCCAAGACTTCTGCATCTCTACAGCACGAGGTCATTTTAATGTGTACATTCCCAGGAATACACCACCTCTTGTTCACGTAGACAGCGAGTCCTCCCCCCTTCCGCTTCCCACAGGCTTTCGTGTCTTTGTCAGCTTGGACTGTGGCGTAGCAGGGTAGCTCAACGTCCAGAATGTTGGCAGTGAGCCAGGTTTCAATGAAGCACAACAAACTACACTCCCTGTAGATCTTCAGATTTTCACCATCGCAGCCAGTTCATCGATCTTATTCGGAAGGGAGTTATTATTTCTCATGATCATCAATGGCATCTTAGGCTTGTATTGCCACTTCCTCGCCAGCCACTTACTCTTTAGCATAGCACGGTCTCCTCACCTCGGCCAAAAGATATGGGGCCGCACCGGCATGGGCCATTGCCTTCAGTCCGTAAAGTTAGGTCCTCGAATAAACAGTTTAGTTGTGTTGTAGTCCTTACCCATCGGATGTAACGAAGAGAAGCAGGGTTCGTAAAGTGCATGTGCAAAGTGGGTACGTAAAGTACGCTAAGAACATAGAAAAAATTCATATCACCGAGAGTTGCTGAAGAGGCTACCACTTGGGATGGCACCAAAGTATTATGATGTCAGGGGGAGTTTGTAAAAACATGCACAATGGAACAGCTCCAGGACAACTTTTTTATGACATCTCACTGTATTTTCATCAGAAGGTTTCATTAAAATTGTCATTATGTTGATATTGTGGTCTTTTTCAGTAGTAATTGTTGGGTTTTGTTCAAATTCAGACATTTTCATCACATATACTCTGCACAACAGCAAAAAGAAAAGCATTAGTTTAAATTTAAAGGTTATTATTGCACCATTTTATGGGTCCGACCCATTCTAGCTGAAATTGGAATTTACCGTTTGAGGGCCCTGAATTAAAATCCAATCGAATCCAACTTTATGTATATAGCACGTTTAAACACAACAACCGAGGTTGACCAAGGTGCTTTACAGTTTTTAAAAAGTAATAATAAAACAATGACGTAAATGTGTTTGACACCCCTGTTCAACAGAATCGTCTGTACTCACCATCTGAGCTCCAGCTGTTCCTGCAGGAACTGTGTTTGATGGGAGTGGTGGAGGGCAGCTCCACCCCAGAGAAGAGGCAGGGGCCCGGGGCCAGCTCCACACACTTCCCATCCAGCTGGTGGGACAGGGATACTTGCATTGGCTTATAGGCAAAGGCTGAACAGTAACCTGACAGGCAGGCACGCTGGTAGAAGTCCAGAACCTTCTTTCTGCAACAGAAAAACAGCAGACCTGAGAAAACCTCTCATGGAAACCCACAATGTTTCATCATTACATGTCATTAAGATTTTGTCTCCATCACTCTCTTCGTCTGAGTCGCTTCACATGCTTTACAAACTATTTTGTTTAGCTTGATATCAGATGTGAAATGTGTCCATACGTCAACTTTTCTTTTTCACTGACTTTTTGTCAGTCAGTTCGTTTTCCATTAGTCCAAGTTTACCAGCCTGCCAGGTGGATCAAGCTATCTCATTAATCTTCTAACCTGGTTGAAAAAACGATCGAGTACTTGCCTTAAAAAAAATCTAAATTACTTCTGATTGGTTTTCATCCCAATGTAAATTTTTGACTTATTTGTATTCGTTGACGAAAATGTCAGACACATGGGTCTTAATTATAGTGCTCAGGAATTAATTTTGACATAGTTTATGTCTGGTTTTTGTCAGGTTCATCGTCACCAAAAGTTTGACGTTTGTCAATGAAACCACCACTGGTCCAGTCGCAGCTGGTCTACATCAGGACAGACACGCTACAGTGACTTTGCTGCCACCCAGTGTTGCAGTACCTGTCGGATCCTGACAGAGGGTAAATATCAGTCCCATCCCAGAAGTCTGTGCAGGCCTCCAGGATGAGGTCTGCAGAACCGTGTGACAGCATCTGGACGTTATCTAGAACCATGAGAACGGTCATCAGCATCACAACCTAAACAAAAACATTTCTCAACTATAAATCAGCAATACAGGAAGTGGACGCTTTGCTCACAAGATGATTCCTACGACATTTGTCCATTGCTACTGAAGGACAGATGAAGAACATGACCACTACCGACTCTGACTCACTTGAGGAGGAATCCCTCACAAACAGAGAGATGAGGTGGGAGATGGGGGGCTGGCGCTTGATGAAGTAATGAAGGCGACGAGAGGAAAACTCCTTGGTCTTCTCTCCGGAGGGCAGCTGGTACAGGGCGAGGTGGTTCTCCTGTTTAAACAGCTCCCTGGCACCGGGGGTGAACCCTGAGAGACAGAGTCAGACAGAAACAAAGATACAGAAACAGACTTTAAAAGCAGCAGTTAATGATATTTTGGGAGAGTGGTTCCACCCCTTCTCCATCAATTATTTATGCACTTTAGCAGCATTTTGACAAAAAAGAACTGTTAGCTCCAGGTATTTCTTTTAAAGGAACTACAAACTGGATGGTCATGCTGTTCAGGCCCAGTCACCGATTACAGAGTGAATGATTTATGGCAGGAACGTTTGACTTCTTTATTTTGTTGAATTTTTTCGGAAATGTTTTCTATAGTTACGATCACAACACGTCTGCAGACCTAATCCTGTCATAGGGGAAGACGCAGGAACTAAAGCGTTTATGAAACGAGTTGTGATGTAAAAACGTGGAGCAGATGTTGACTACTATGGCTCGGTTGGTAGAGCGGTCGTCTCGCAACAGGAAGGTTGCAGGTTCAGTCTGCCCCAGGGCAGCTGTGGCTACATACATAGCTTACCACCATCCAGTATGGCGATAATGAATAATGCAATGCAATATAACACGTCTTTGAGTGCCCAGAAAAGCGCTATATAAAACCAATGGATTATTATTATTACAAATGAAGATCAAATATTTCAAATGCAGTGGCGGCTGGTCAATAGAGGGCGCCAGGGCTTCAATAAAAGAGAGGATTTCTTGGTTTCTCTCTCTCTCTCTCGTGTGTGTGTGTGTGTGTGTGTGTGTGTGTGTGTGTGTGTGTGTGTGTGTGTGTGTGTGTGTGTGTGTGTGAGAGAGAGAGAGAGAGAGAGAGAGAGAGAG
>OMNM01022637.1:1973-13514 GCA_900302745.1 Parablennius parvicornis | reverse complement strand
GTCAAAAAATAAAATAAAATAAAATAAAAACAAAAGCATAAAATGTAAAAACTGTTTGTCAGTGTAATCAAATACACATTTTCCTTGGAGTTCCCCTTTTGATTGGTTTCTCATGTAAACTCACACAGTAAAGCATCTACGCCCCTCTCTGCCAATCCGTCCTCTCCTCACTAGCTATGGCACTTTGAAAACAAACAAAATGTCCTGTACTTTTTTTTTTGTCTTTTTTTTTTGTCTTTTTTTGTTTTGCTGTTTCGTTTTGTTAGTCCTGTGTAAAAGAGGTTCTGTAGCCCAAGTACCTTTCAGGTTTAGGGTTGCAGATTGCTACATTTTGTTTTATTTGCTTTTGCTCGGACGCAAAGACATTCTAAAGAATAAATTAACAATTTTCAACACTACTCCAATTGCACACGTGTTTTGCATCAAGAAAGTTTACAAAGCATTGGTAGAGCAAACATGATCTCACTCTCTTTTATGTCTCAAGCACACTCACACTTAAGCTCACACATGTTTTCTTAGGAACTGGAGAAGGAGGTTCGGAGTATATTTGACTAAGTGTAGGAAATGCATTTCAAACCAGAGTGTATTAAAAATGTCAATGCGCAATTCTTCTGAGTCGCCGCAAAGGCCTGCGACTATGATTATTGTGCGGTCTCGTGATGTCATTCTGTGTTGATGGAGTGGTAAAGGCGCATGATGCGTTCAGCCCCTCACACTGAACAGGCTACTCCATAACATTCAGAATAGATTACCCTCCCCACATCGTTCCCTCCCGCAGCAGTTTCAGGGTCTTTGATCCGGGTCAATAAGGCCAGTTCAGAAAGGGCCGTTTGCTGACTTGATTGTACCAACTCACACATTCAGAGGTTGAGAAAATAACAAATAAAATTTTTAAAAAAGATTTCAAATCCGACAACAAATTTAAAATTGGTTTTGTATAAATTAGAGCATTTTATTTAAAAATTCAGCTTGTGGAAAAAAATCGCCTTGAACTGACTGAATTGATGTGGACTTTGCCCTAAAACCCGTTGCCCACCCTGCCAAAATAAACCCGCTCCTATGAAACCCACATTATCATGAGAAGAGAAAACACAAATAAGCCCCAAATGTTTCATTGCAATGAAACGTCATGCAAATAGAACAGAACAACAATAGGCTAATAGTAATAGAAGAATAGTAGTCATAATAAGAACAATAATAATAGTAAATAGTAATAAAATAAAAAATAATCTTACAATGCAAACATGACAGTAGTAAATGCCTCCAGTTCTTATTGCTACAGTATCTTACTTACAGTGTTGTTTTGCCACTCGTTCTTGCCTGCACATACCCCCCTCACAGTCCCATCCCACCCCGCTGATTCACAGTCTAACAAGGGGGGGAAAAAAACAAAAACATCACACACAAAAACTTCATATTCAGAGTTGAAATTCACTGTCCCAGGGCAGTTGTGATGGCGCTTGAATCACAGCTTACTAGTGGACTTCCCTCACTGTCCCAAAAGCAGCAGAAAAAGCTGTAAACATGAGTGTATGTCGATGACAAGAAGAGCACACTGACTCGTAGTGTTCTTTTTTTCTTTTTGTCTTCTGTGCTACATAATGGTGCTTCTCATATAATCTGGGCTCTATAAAGAAATTTGGACAGTGAATTCATGCTCTGTACGCACATACACACAGATATACACCTATCAAAGCCTTGTCTGGGCAGATTGTGTCGCCGACGTACAGTTGCAGCAGTGTATGCTACTTTTTTTTTTTAATCCTGAAAAAGGTTTTCTTTATAATTAATATTTTTTTTTTTTGTAAATTTGCAAAAATATTAAACCCTCTTTTAATGCAAAGTCAGAAAAAGAGCTGCTCCCTGAGAGATGCTTTGTAGTGCATCAAGCCTTTATGAGCAAGTGATTGTCTGCAAGATTCACTGGCCTCTGATCTGTTGTCGGGTTCGGGGGGGTTGGAGGGAAATATGCTGGATTTTTCAAGGAGCCTGTAATTTGATCGGTAAAGCAGCACTGGGAAGATGGATAATGAAGGTTGGAAATGGTCAAAGTAGTTTTTGGTTCGCTACGCTATTGACATGGATTTGTTTTTTACACATGAAAAAAAACTTATGAGTGTTAACTGTCAAGCATTTGGCCACTGTGTATTGAACAGAAGAAAATTCTTCTGAAATCTACCAGTCATCACATTTCAAGTTGAGGTAAAAGTAATTTTGTCCAACATGTTGATAATGAAAAACAAAATGAATTAAGACCAGCATAACAACTCTGTGCTACTGTTGTTTGAGCGTCACTTATTTTGGTGACATTTTTCTTTTCCTGAACGCATTTAGGGTGCCACATGCAAAATTTCCTGAAACACAAATACTCTATTTAAAGTGACCATTCGTAAATGCTCAGTAGCACCTGCTTATTTTTACACAGTGTCCAAATGTGAGTCACAGAAAAAGCAACAGCACAAACAGTCTAATGATTTAAAGGAAAAACACAAAAAAAGGATTGTCTATTGCAGTTAACTATATAAATTGTTAACATAAAGTAACAGCTCTGAGCGACGTTACAAATTTCTCAAGGCAAAGCTTTTGTCACATTTTTCCAGCACGTATTGTGTCACGACGAAAACCCTACAGCGCCTGTGATGAAATGAGTACCATCTTTAGAAATTCATTATTTTCAGACCAAATCGGTAGTCAGAAGGGTAAATATAGTGCATTGTAGTGTTACTGCTACACTGTTGTGGTCAGCTGAAACCCAGGAAGAGAAGGAGACGAGAGGAATAAGATCAGAAAGGCAGCGTGAAAGTTATTGCTCTTTAGAGAAAGGGGTCCTTCATATTGACATCCACGGACTGGATTGTGCAAATAGTGATTGGATGAATGAGGGTTTCAAGCACTCGAGCAAGTGCAAGTTATGTGAATTTAATTCAAGTTTGTTGTGGTTGGACTTTTTGTTGTTGTTGGAATATTTAAACATTCCTTCATTGTGATTTAAAATCTACTTCTGTCGGCCAATTGCTGTTGTCAAGGTCCTAAAACATAAGAGTGACAGGGTAGGGCTGGAGGATTATGGGAAGAGGTGTCGGGATGTACGCGAGGTCCTGGTCTCTTATTATTGGTCTCTGGTTGATTGTTCAAAAGCAGTCCAGGTTTTATTGGACGTAATTATTGCAGCGAGAAATAAATGATTGATAGGATGGCAAATCTGCCAGATTCTTCTTTTTCTTGCAAAATAGAATATTTATGTATATATTTTCACATTGAAAAGTAGTAGCCATTATTTTTTTTTTTCTTTTTAAAATCCTTCATATGCTCTCTTTACATTTCTATAAGGTCTGATCAGAAGGATGCAATACCTTCTTTACATATGAACAAAGTCCAGACAAGGCTTCTATATATATCAACAAACCCAAATCAGTTCCCGGTTTTTACCCAGTATTCTTTTACAAGTCTCAATTTTACAAATTCTGTACACAAGAAACTATCAAATAAAATAAAAACACATAGACATGGTATAGCCAGCCACACTGGACTGCTGTATATTTAAATTAAGACTAACTTATTTTAACAGAACAAGAAGTAATACTGGAATCCGCTCTCCACTAGAAGAATATCTACAGTAGCTTCTCTAAATCCACAAGTCCCTCCCCCATCCAGCTTCTTCATCTTCACAATGTCTTCATATGAACAAAAACAAATGAAATAAACCAAAACAATTTTTTTTTTTTTAAAGTTAAATCAAATTAACTTACCCATTTTTTTTTCCTTAAAAGATTTGACAGCTTAAAACTGTTCCTAGATGTTTTAAAGTCTGTACATTTCTGGTCAGTCAGTTCAGTTCAGGTGGAAGCCCCGCTCGGGTGGCGGCTCGGGGTGCGTTTCATTTATATATACATTCTTCAGACTGTATCGGTGAACGAGATGGAATAAGTGCTGGACATTCCTAGTACTGTTGGCGGTGAGTCTGAGCTTTTAGCAGACGACTCCACACCCTCCAGTCTGAAATGTGTCTGGGGGAGCTTGGAAATATGCGGGTGCCACGACGATGACGTGGTCGACACAGGCGCCATTGTCTCGTCACATGTGGATTTCTTATTTTCTGGGTCCTCTGCTGGCGCCGTTTGTTGCATGTGGACCGCAGGCAGTCACTTGGGCATGGCCATGGTGGAGTTTGGGTCTGGATTGAAGAGTTCTTTGTAGAGCGGAGGGAAGAGCACGTTGACTGTTTCCGGGTGGAGTTGCTGGAAGGCCTGGAGCTCCTCGGTGTGAAGCGTACACAAGGCTGACAACGTTGGGATTCGGCTGATGAGCTGCCAGACGAAAAGGAGAGAAGGTCAAGGACAAGAAAATTTAGACTGATAAATTACAAACAGAAGAGGTTAGAAGCCGGTGTTTTGTAGAACAGTTTACTTTTCGGTGTCGTTTATCTGCTGCACTTGTCCTTGAGGCTGTCTCAGTTTGATTTATCTATTCCTTTACTCTAAGGATTCATGTACTTCAAGCCTCAGGGGCTGTCTTGATGTGATTTATCTCACTGCAAAGACTTGACCTACCTTAGCCAGTGCGTCTTCGTCCATGTGGTTCTTCTGCATTATGTGCTGCAGAGCAAAGTAGATCTTCTCCTGGAGCTTCTGGACTTTCCGAGGCTCCATTAACCAGGGCCGATCTAAATAAAACAAAACATGCTCAGTATAAAATATTGACATTTTACTTACGTTATGTTGCTTTACTTTTTCCACCCTCACATGGAAGTATCAGATTGCCTTCTGTCTTTATGTTACACTGACCTGTGGAAATGAGTACAGCTGCTGAGAACAGAGCGATCTCCTCTTCTGTCAGCTGCAGCGAACACAAACTCTTGGCAAAGTCAAACACTGCGCTTACTAAGTCGTCACAACCTTGGAGGGAAACACAGAAGGGCAGACAAAAAAAGAGAACATTTTATTACACTTATTCTGGTCATGCATGTGCTGATGAACAGAAATACCTTAGAGAGAAATAGGATTTTTTTTTATCATTACTTCAGAATAAGAAGTCTGTTTTTTTGTTCAGTTCCAGCCCATTTATCTCATTTATACTACATAAGACAAAATATATTGGGTAGCATTGTCTTACCTAGAGCTTTGAACATCTGCATGCCTCCGTACTTCCCCTCAAAGAGGACAGTGTTGTTGAGAGGGTTGAATGCCCTGCACATCCGCACCAAGACTACCTCCAAACAACCTGGAAAAATCACAGAGGAAGGATATTCCAGCTGATGCGTGACTAAAAGAGCAAGAGCAATTATAAGACACTTTTCCCTGAGAAACGTGCTAAAACAAAGAGACGGTACCATCTCCGTAACATATGTGCCGTACACTCACCAGACTTTAGGAGGAGGATCTGGTCATTCTGGCACAATTCCATGAACCCTGAGATGCGCTTGGCGAACTCCACCACGTACTGGATTGCATGGGTGATCTGAATGGCACACTGCTGCCACAGCACATCCCGCGGCTGCAACCAAAGACACAGAGGTGTGAACAAAACATGTCCAACCTTACGTCAAAAATAGCTTCATTCACTGAGGGGCTACAACTAGTTTTTAATCCCAATGTTATGAAAAAATGCAAGTTGAACGGGGTTAAATTGTGAAACACTTTTTTTTTATATAACAAGTTCCTTAATAGAAAATGAAGAAAAATATTTCCCATCATTTTATATCCATTAACTGATGTTCAAGACTTGCACACAAATTAGCATGCAGCTCTTTAGGAAAGCATCAAGTCTATGACA
The DNA here is from genome assembly GCA_900302745.1 of Parablennius parvicornis. Classification (NCBI taxonomy): domain Eukaryota; kingdom Metazoa; phylum Chordata; class Actinopteri; order Blenniiformes; family Blenniidae; genus Parablennius; species Parablennius parvicornis. Next base: position 7,742 of record OMNM01022637.1, on the reverse strand, counting down.
GCATAGGTATCTTGTTAAAGTGATTTTAATTGTAAAAAGATAAATGCACATGACAGATATTATTATTGTAAATGTCTGTACTTAATAATTTCATGAGAAAAAGCTCACCTTGCTCTGATACATCTTGACCTCTTCGTAGGAATGTGTCTGCCAGGCTAGCTGCTGCAGCTCGTCCGTCGTGTACTGACACGTCTCCAAGTGAGACTTTATGATATTCTGAGCAATACGGTCTGAAAGAAAGAATCATTCATTTATTTATTGTTCAGTTTCATACGACAACGCATGTGTGGAAGCAGTAGAGGGAACTAAATCCTAATTTGGTGAATATTTAAAAAATTTAAGCAATTTTAATTTTTTAAAATAGGATGCATTCATTACTTATTTCAACAAAATTTTATGGTGTCAGTCTGAGCTGTGCATACAGTCGTATGGCAACCTGTCAGGCAGGTGTGTAAGCCTTTCTGATCTGTTCTGTTCTCAGCTTAGGGGTCTGACTCAATCGTTAGTTTTCCATGTGGATTATTCATGTAAATATTTAAATTGGACAAATGTGGTGAAATGCGGCCTTTACCTAGCTCTCCCATGCTGACGTTATTAGGCCCCAGCTGACTCTCCTGGTATCCTCCATAGCTGAACAGGTTGGGTACTGGCGTCAGGTCGTACACTGGCTCTTGCTTAATGTGCTTCATGCCCGACATATCCAAACCCGACTGGTCTGGAGACGGCTGGGTGGAATCCATCCCATAGTAACCTCCTGGGACTCCTCCTCCATTACCATGGCCACCTTTGGGCAACTCAATTACGTGGCCATTGGCATAGGTGCCCCCAATTTCATGGTTGAGGGTGGACAGTCCGTTGGTGAGACTTGACGAGTAAACGCGCGCCAGAGCTTCTGCTTCACCCGTCTGCTGTTGCCGCTGCTCCTGCAGTCGAGCCTGGTGCTTCTGGACTTCTGCATACAGGCTATCACGTTGCTTCTTGGACATGCGGCCAAATTTTACCGCTGTACAGGGCAGACAATACAAAAAAATTAAAATGTAACTCCTATTCATGATGGCGGTTTAGTGAACATTGTTTGCTGAACAGGAAGAAGATTAAACAGAAACATAAGATATCTTAGGGACTCATCTAAATACAGTGTTGCTCTGTGAATGTGTGCACAACGCTGGGCCTCACCATCTCTGGACATTCCTAGAGCGAGACATTTCTGCAGACGGCAGTGTTGGCAGCGGTTGCGGTTCGTTCTGTCGATGAGGCAGTTCCTCTGACGAGGGCAAGAGTAGGAGGCATTGTTCTGCTGGCTTCGTCTGAAGAAACCCTGGTTAGATATCAACAAAGTAAACAGCTTTCAGATACGTGAAGCACACACTCAATCCGGCATGTTGTAGAACAGACAAATAAAAAAAAAGAATGCTTCAGTGAAACAAGTGTGGAATCTCACCTTACATCCCTCACACGTAATGACTCCGTAGTGGATACCTGATGATTTGTCTCCGCAGATTTTGCATGGTATAACTTCGATTTGGGCTGTAAGAAAAAGAAAGAGGATAGAAAAGGTGTGAGGAAATTACATTTTTAAATTTTGAACATGGCTTTGTGAATCACTCCTTGTTCAGTAAACCCTCTAAGATGGTCGAGTCCAGCTGGGGGTCTCATTTGAGGTTAAAAACTCTACCTAACCTGCTTGGCTGTGCAACACAAATGGGCTTACGCTCCATCTTTATTCAATATTTGTGTGACTTCCACTTCAGATTTACAAGGGCACAGTGACATGTAGACACTCATTACAGAATGTCCTTGTGAAAGTTCTTGTAATGGCTGCATATGTGCACATTACACTACACTACACACACAGATCCTGAATACACATTTAGAAGAGACCCCCTCGGGTTAGACTGGTTTTGTATAACGAGAAAAGCTTGTTATGTCAGTAAAAGAGCACATTCACTTGTTAGTCCTATCTTCTCTGTGTACGCACACACTCGCATACACAGCTGTGCATATAAACTTGTCCTCACATAATACGACTACTGTTGCCATCGTACTCACTGTGTATAGGCAGCTCCATGAAAAGTCACAACCAAAGGCACAAAAAAAAGGTTCAACAGAAACTACGACACACAGAAGCACTTCTTTCTCTTGTCTTGGAACATACTATCCATAATGTATGGAAAGCGAAAGCTGCAGTTGCTGCTATCAGATATGACATGGATGTAGAGGTAGGCAGGTATGCTGCTGAGATGGCACAGTCTATAAAGAGATTAGACAGCCTATCTAATCCTAAATTATTTCCCGACGAGCTGGTTCCCTCCTCTGCTGAGCACTAGCTTAGCCTCAGCTGAAATAGCCATTTGCATTTAATCACCTTGCGTAGCTCCACCTGTGGGAACTTTGCCATGTTTTATGAATATTCTGAGATGTCTAGACACCATTGACAAACATCCACATGTGCATGTTTGTTTGAGGTTTTCCCTAATTAGTCTTCATTATGCATATTGTTTAACAAAAAAAAAAAAGAAGCATTGTGGGTATCTGCACGTCTGCATGTCTCGTTTGCGTGTCTCGTGCGTGTGTGTGTGTGTGCGTGTGTGTGCGCGCGCTACCTGTCTTTGCTGGAATGAGTATGCAGTATACATAATTGGATAATCTCTCTTGAGGATCAATGAAAGCAGTTCTGTCTGTCTATGGACTGAACAATCCATCTGCATCTCAGGGAGTCTGACCTGTTCATGACCAGTTGCAAGATTGTTTCTAAATTACAAATAAGAAGTGGAATGTTTTTGCACTATCCCCTACAATGCACGTGTTAGAGGCTAACAAGGATTTTTGACTTTGTGTCATAATTGACCAATGACATTTGTAATACTAAATTAAAATCTAATAATATTATGCCATTGCTGGATTTGCTGTTTTGCAGTGTAGATGGGTTTTTTTTTTGTAATTGAAGTGTTATGAAGTATTATTGAAAACCCACATGAGACACAAATTGCTCTTCTGAGCAGCATTGTTCCACATATCTCCAAACGTGCTTCAAGCGGTATATTTAAAGGAGATACCCTTGGTCAGATCTTCACCATTGTCATCTGCTGCTCTGCTTTCTCTTTAAATTAACCTAAATGCTTCGTAGAGACACATTTCTGCATATTTCACGAAAATTGCAAATAATGTGATCCTTTTTACTTTAAAAACCAAAAACCAAACTCCTTAAAATAATTTATGTTCACCTTTAATTCACACACATGCCTATCTGCCCCCTGGTGACTGATGATAGGTTTGAGTTGTCTACATGGCATCTGATATGTCATGACCTTGGACAATGTGTTAATGAGCCAGTTTACAAGCACATCTTCTGGTAGTCAGAGACAGTGTGAACAGGTCTCTATTTAGTTCATGTCCATTTATAATTTACATATAAATTCCTCAAACTCAACAATAGATACTTGTGCCAATCTCAGTGGTGATGCCCTCCACGTGTTGACAGGTGAAGAAACATGGTGTTTGACTGTAAGTTTAAGTTACTTCATGCTTTGAGTTGTGGCGCGGCCCAAGATGTGACCCATTTCCACCAATTTCTCGACCAGCTGCCTCCAAACTGGGTCAGAGCAGAGCGCTGGTCCGGGACTACACATAGGGCTCCATACACAAGGCTGTCAATGAATGTGGCCTGCAATGCCTATTTATAGTCTGCAAAACAGGTCAGTTGCACCCAGGACATGGCTGTTATCAGAAGACCACGTCTCCACGAGCAGTGAACAGATGACAGGGCGACTGTGCGTCAGCTGTGCATCATATCATCTTCTTTCTCACGATCCTTACGTTTTGGGATTGCGAAAATAAAGTCTCCCTTTAAAAAAAAAAAAAAAATGTATATGTTAATCATGAAACAACTTAATCTCTTGGTTTAGACAATCTAAAAGTGTTCAGCCTACACCTGCTGCAGGGTGATGCAGATATGTATTTGTATATATGTTCTATAGATGTTTCCAACTAAAGAGGAATGTGTGTTTACTGTTTCTTTACAGTGATCACATTAAATTTTGCCTTAATTTTTTTCTCAGCTCATACAAAATTGTACTCTCTTTTTGTATCACATAATTATTCCCAAGAGAGCATAGGTGTGTGGGCATGTGCATTGTGTGCGTTTCTGTAGAGATTTGAGTGAATGTTTCACTTAAAAGAAAAAAGACAGAGAACGATAAAGTATGTGTACATATATCTACAGTACGTGTGCCTGATAAAGTGTGCGTATGTGTGTGTGGGTGTGAGCATTGTTGAGTGTGTGCGAGTGTGTTTTGTTCTTTGCCAGTGGGGACTGTCAGGTAGGATATAGGGAGACGGTCATGACAGCATTGCTGTTGCCAGGGTGACCACCCACTCGCTGCACTCGTCTGGCTGTCACAGCGATGATGTGCTAAGCTGTCACATGCTTAACGGAAGTGATGTCATGCGTGTGTGTGTGTGGAGCCAACTTGGTATATCATCACCGACGGCCTTGTCGCTCACGCTCAGCAGTGGAGGCTTTGTGAATTGTTTACTAAAGGACTCCCACTTCCTCAGCCAGTCGACAATACCTGCCGACTGCCGTCTACACTGCAGCTGCAGCGGTGGATTATAAGTGTAGCAGCAATAAGATGCATTTATCTGCTGTGTGATTAGAAAAAAAACTAACTGTGTTACTATTGTTGTCAAAGTTAGGTGTTATGATAATGTATTGTGGGTGTTGGATTTCATGGTTTTACTTTGCGAAGGAAAACTTGGAGATTAAAGCTCCAGAAAAAGTGGAATCCTAAAGTGGCGCAGAACTCAAGAGAAAGGAGTCTAACACATCTAATGGACATAGTTTCCCAAACAAAACTTTAATGTTTAAAAGCTTCTCATTTCAGTTTTGTGATGTTTGTTTGGACTTAGGCATGTCTTTCATAAGATGTGGGTGGGACCGGGTTTAGTTTTCCTTATCGGAGCAGAGTGACTGACAGCGCCGTCAGCCAGCGGGAGCATGAGTGTTATCCTGGGGTTATTATGTAAGAGCCGGACTGCAACGCTGGCGATTCTTCAGCTAAGAGGAGGATCAGGCCTGAGCAATCTCTTGAGAGGGAAAGAACTAACTCAAAATGAATTTCACAAAAGAACAAGGCAAAGATAGTTAGTGTAATATGGGAGTTGCACAGTGTGTGCGTAGTCGATCGTGGCCATGAGGGTTGTATTGCGCTGGCACGTGTGTTGTGATAATTGATTTTTAATGAAGTGAGAATCTCCTGTGTATTTCTTGGGCTGGCCCTTTCTCTAAATAGAGTCCTAATTATCTACATTGCACTGCAGAAAAAAAAGTAGCAGTCTTGCACTAATAATATAGTAATACTTTACTCTGAAGCACATAAGTAGCTCAAACAGGGTTGTGAAAGTTACATACTCGTGGATACACAAGAACTAAGTGGCTGTTTTCAAACAGTAATTCCATACAATCCATACTTGCAATGTAGCAGCAAATTAGGGCCACTTGGTGTTGCTTTCCATGTCTTGTGTGTATTTGTTTAAAAACCTGTATTGTATTCATTGATACACACTCACTCATGAGTGTATCATCTTTGGGGAGGCAAACATTCACTAAAGTTGAGGAAATCATAAGATTGTTTTGGGGTGAAGACAGGTTTTAATGTTAGTTAGAGTTCAGGGTAAAGATTCTGGTTTGGAAAGTAGTAGTCATATTCGAGTTGAGAGTCGAAAAGGAATGCTTTCAATATAAAGGCCCGGAAAAACATGAAGATTTGA
>OMNM01022635.1:1758-20221 GCA_900302745.1 Parablennius parvicornis | reverse complement strand
TTGTTTTTTTTTTGGGTTTTTTTTTTTTTTTTTTTTTTGAATTGATCTCTCTTGAATGTGTGGTTCTCTTTGTCAATTCTTTGTTATTGTATAACAGCATTTCATTACCTTGGATGACATTGTGTCTTGCAGAGGGATTTTTTTTCTTCCGAAAGCCTTTCCCACACAAATTCACTCCCTGTTTTATTGAAAAAAGATTGGTTATTCATTTCGAACAGAAACAGATTACTTTTTTCATTTTGTCTGTCAATCAAAACCTGGAAGCAAATTTACATTATTTTTGCATGCCAGAAGTGTAGTTGATTTGGAGGATCTCTTTTCTTCAGTAGAAGTACAGACAATGATATGAAAAAATACGATCTATTCAACTACACTGCTCAAGCAAAAGTAAAAAAGTTCCAGTTGATAAATGTAATGAATTACAAATGTGATAATAAACAGTTAACCTTAGCCTAATTTTTAAGAAGGAAAAGTTTTGTCAAAGGGAAGAACAAAGGGTATTTGTGCAGGTTCACAGAAAAGAAGAAGAAAAGAGTTCAAACTAAATGGAATGTAAATCTTATTTTTCTTGCACCTACTTTCTTGTAGTTTTTGAGATTATATATATTTTTTAAAAACAAAAAAAAAACAGTTTTCTCTGATATCAGAGTGCAGTTATCAAGTGTAGGTTGGCGACAAAACATTCACCTCCCGTGTCTGTGTGTCACTCCAGAGAGGGCGATAGTGTTGGCCAGTGGCGAGAGCAGTGGTTTTATTGCTGTAACAGCTGTGGAAACCGAGCAGGCACCCAGAAACAGACAGCCGCCTGGCACTTCAAGGAAGGTCCCTGTGGCACAGTTGCAGCTAACAGCTACGTTACAGGACTTGAAGGCATCGTTGCACCTTGCTCCCTCCTCAGGACGATGCTCCTCCATAAAGAACTGAAAGATTTCACTATGTTGAATGTGCAACTGGATGGCCTAATGACTAGGGACTTCAAGGTCATTGAGGTATAAAGAGATCATATCAATTTCCTCATCTAATTATTCTTTATAGAGCAGCCATTTCTAAGGGGAAAAAAATCACATAGGCTCATTGTATAAGAATGTTTTTTTATCATTGCAATTGTTAATACAAACGTGAAACAAGGACTGTGCTCACTCACTGTCTGCTTATCTTGAATTGAATACATAAGAGCAATAATATTTGAAGTTGCAAATGGCAACATATCTAATATTGTAAATGATCTAAAGAATACCGGGACTGTTTGAGGCATCATGACACATTTTTTGGGGAGACCAAGAAGAAGAAACATCATGTTGAGATTAGAATTTAACTTCAGCATTTTTTGCAGTTCACTATCAACAGATTTCCAGTATTGTTGTATTTTGGGGCAGCACCAAAGACAATACACAACTTCCCCAATGCTCATTTTGGAATTACAAGCAACCCTTTTGAGCACCTGAAAACTGCACATCCTGAGGCTTGCCTCGAAGCAGGAAAAAGGCAAGAAGAACAGGAAGCAGAGAAGGCTGCATCAGCTATAATCGCTACAACATCTACCACCAGATAGAGGACTCTAAGAAACTTTCAATGAACCAAAAGTATATCTAGATCAGTGATGGTCTCCAATCTCAGAGACGTCATGGTCACAGTGTCATTCTAACAGCAGCCATAGCAAAGAGGCACTTTTAAGCTTTTCATGCATGCAATTTATATAGAGCAGCTCATTTGAATCATGTGAATAATTGACTTAGCAGAAATGGGTTTAACACGTTAAGTCATGTGAGTTACCTTTTCAATGTAACATGTTTTCTTACATGCATTCATATTTTTAAAAATTCAGAATGATTAGAATTTGATGCAGACAGGAAATTCTATTTTTGGAATAGAACTGAAGGCCATATTGAAAATCAGTTTATACAAATGAGAAAGAAATATCACCTTTTATATTATTGACATAACGTGATTGATGCCAATACATTATTTTTGTGATGGTTGAATTTTGAGGTACTCAACTGAAGAATGTGTTCAATTTGACAGCATCTTCAATACTGTACACACACAATGTAACTTTAAGTCAGATAAATTGTGATTTTTAAAAGTGACAAATTCACTTAATACATGTATGTTAAAGTGTCAGCAAAAACAATGGTTTTATTTCATGTTAAACTTTATGTTAAACCATTAAAGAAGAATCCACCTCTTCTATTTTGATGATTACCCTGTCTGACAAAGATAAATAATGGAAGATTTTCACAATCTAAAAAATAAACATTCAATCACTATCACAATCTTCTATCACTAGGAAAAAAACACAAATGAAGGGCTTGAGAAGCAAAGCCACTTAGCTATCACACTGTATAACTCTCCTCTCATACATTTACTCAATTTGTGCATTTTGCTATAAAGGAAGCAGTGGGAGCAGGGTTTTTCTGTCTTTGTATTCCATTAGGAAAAAGATTTGTCCTTCTAAGAGCCCTTAACTGTTAGTAATGGTGCTTGTGTATCACCCCCAAGGCCTTCAGTGCTCCTGCGATTCCCTTCAATTGTCAGATTGCCCTTCAGTCAGAAAGAATGAGTCTACACTGAAGAGCGTGCAGTCGTTTTGGAAATCTTTTTAGGACAATCATGGAAGTTTGGGCAGCTCTCGAAATACTAACAAAAAATTATATTCTTATAACTTTTGGCTCCATTATTCAATTACAGTATTTAATGTTTAGCTAAAAGATCAGGAAGCAAAAAGCACTAAGCAGAGTGTAAAAATAATATCTGTATTAGACAAATTGTTGCAGCTTAAGCCCTTTTTATGTGACAAGTTTTTCAAGTGAAAATGAAAACTTTTCATTAAGATTTCAGTGTTAATTTACAGGAAAATGGTGCGAGGAGCAACTAAAAACATAACTCTTTGAAAATGACTTCCAAGGTAGAAAATGCTCTGACCTTTTCTGAAATGCTGATACAACCCATGCACACTGTGGTCGTACTGAACAGTTTCCCACATGCAAGAAGGATTCCCACTCCTGAATTCAACAGTGCTTCTCCAATTGTGTACAAAAATTTACATTACCTACACCATCACCTAGATCACATGCGGAGACAATATTTTATTAAAAACCTATACTGAGTGGGCCAAAATGACAAAGAAGAACAGTTTCAATGAGCTTGAGTGTTTTACATTGTACTGTTTTTTGCATCTATACAGAGGTGACAGCTCAGCATTAGTTTGACTTCAAAATGCATTCTTTTGGCACATTTGGACCCATTTAGACCCTAAACCCAGTTGGTTTGATGACAACACTTAAAAAATTTAATGAAAAGCTTTATGCCGGTTTACCTCAGAGATCCACCTGCCTGCAATCTGTCTACTGATTGTAGATCTGAGACTTCACCAACAAACAGAGGCCGATCCCTCTGTTTTCTGAAAGAGAAGTAATCGGAGACTTCACCAAGGCTGAGTGACCACTTAGAACAAATCACCAAGACAGTTGGACTGATAAAGATAAAACCCAATTGCCTGGTTGTTGCTACTGATTGACTGAGAGGAGAAAAAGAAAGCGCAAGTGAGGCATTTTGGTTGTTTTGATGTGAGAAATCGATGGGAAGGTCCAAATGCCAGTGCATAGTGAACATAATGTCCAGGATTGTGCAATAACACTGCACTTCTTACCAGCCCTGGGGCAGATAATCCACAGAAATGCCATGATGCTGATGACACTCTGCTTTATCTGTTGATTAAGCCAACTAACACTGATTGTGTTGATGTCCTGATTATCCACATTACCATATTGGATTACTCAGAACATTCTCCTTTGCTACTTGGATAGAACTGAAGTAGCCGGTGTTGGTCTTGATGCCACCTCACAGCAGCTGGGCAACCGTTTTTCGACAATAGTCAAAATTGCAGAAATTTCTGTAGTAATTTGTGTTCACAGGTCATTTCTGTGCACAGTAGTCTTCAAACACCTTTATAGCAATTGTGACATTGTTGTCAAAACAATAGATAATTAAGGAAAACTATAATCAACCAGCAGTGGGCCGAGGTATTAAGATAAACAATGTCATCCCTGTCAAATTAACCCCACAATTAATGTATATTCAGGTCAGATCCAGTGAGGTGTAAACATGAAGAGTCATGAAGTGTAACATATCCATGAGGAAGTCCTTAGGCATGTAGGCTAAAGCTTCAAAGGTTTGTCCTAAAGTTTCCTTTTGCTGTGACACCAGAATGTTTTTGCTTGCAGATGTCAGTATATTAAACAGTTATCTGAGAAACTTATTGATAAGTCTTTTATAAGTTAGACCCAAGATATCTGTCAAATCTAACGCTACATAAAGGCTTACCATTACTGCTGTATACAACCAATACCCTTCTGTTGAAGGTCATGACCATATACATTTGAGGTATAGAGAAGACAAAGCAGTATCATTTTATGAGGCTAAGAAAGATACGTAAAAGATGAATTCACTGAGTTGACCAAGCTCGGTAACAGAATTACATTTTTGTTAGATTCTCAAAAGTTTTACACGGTGCAGGATTTCTTTCCTATACCTACTTCCTTGCCAAAGTATTGACAGCTCTGTATGCAGCAGATCTTACAATGTCTTATAAAGAACGAGTGAAGTATCAGGCTCAACCTAGAAACAATCAACCTAGCTTTCTTAGAGCCGTTTTTGCAGATACCCCAAAAAAATTGTTGCTGGTAAAAATATAAATATATTTTTAAATGTAGTAGGTCTGCCATATGTTTTCCCTCTTAAGCCTTTATCCTTTCAGGAATTAAATCCAGTCATTCAGACCTGGAAAAATCAGGATATGTTTCAATTGGAAATGAGGAGTGATTTTGTACTGACTTTACCTGAATGGATCTTACCTCCTTCCAACCCATCAGAGTCGTATAAGAGCAAATCTTTTTGCTCTGGGTGAAACCTTTAAGAAATAATACGTTTCAGAATGTTATGTCATATTGAGCAGCCTCTGTATCAAACCATCTTCAGGATTGATTAGGAATTAACTTTGATGCTATATGAAGTGTGTGGATGTGGCTCAGTATGTAGAGTGGGGCATCCTCTAGTCTCAGAGTCCTATCTCCACCTGTCCATCTTTTCAGTGACTTTCACCAAGACACAGAACCCAGCTGTCATCTTCAATGTGTGGATTGTTGAGGCTGCCGAAGCAGTGCAAGCGTCTTATTTGTGTAGTGTCCATTTGCCATTCAGGCATGTCAAAAAAGTTGTCCAAACACCTTTGTTATATCTCCATAAACATTGCAAAATCAGGCCAATGTCGACTCACACAAACTCTGAGATCGTTATTTACAATTGCATTACCTCCCATTTGGGCTAATGGAGCTTTCTGTATGAACGTCTGAATAAACAAAGTATTCATAAATTACAGCCTGTTCAAAATTCCGCTGTCAGACTTCTCACCAGAACAACCCAGTAATGTGTTTGGTTTGATACATTTTCAAGCCCTCTCTGGATGTTTATTAAATGGTAAATGGACATTGTTTATAAACGGTAGTCCATTTTCACCATTTAATTAGTCTCAGAGAGTTTTACACTGTTCATCACACATTACTTTCACTCTCTGAAAGTTCAGATTAGGAATCAATGTCTGACTTTTCTATTTAATTGTGGTTTTCAAGTAATTTTTCTAACCTACTATATATCCTTAACATTTTCTTTTTTATGCAGTATAGATGGTTTCCCTTTTCAACAGCATAAAAACAAGAAATAAGTCACATTTTCTATTTCAACATTACAACTTATAAGTTGCTTAGCCATGCTTATTACACTTTGAAATTGGGAAGTCACTGATGTAACTTAATAAAATGTGGTCTTCTCTTTACATGAGTCATATAGACAATATAGATACAGAATAAATGTAATTGGTATTCATGATTTTATCACAGATTCTAATCTTACGATTACCAAGCAACTCTATTTGTAAACAGTAGGTTTTTTTTTTGGTTTTTTTTCCTGATTTTTTCAGATTTCTTTATGATTATCTGCAGCTATGAAGTCAGAAAAAAGGTTTTGGCTAGCTCTTCATTCACTGACAGTGAGACACATATTCACCCAGCACCACATTCTTCTCAAGTTCAAAAAGCTTTTTAACTGCAATAAAGCCTGATAAAGGGAAGGACAAAAGCCATCGGAGTGTGAAAAATCACTTGAGGCCAGAGTCGTCCTCCACCCATCCTTGACACTCCATACCATCTTCCTAGATCCTTCTGTTTCCTTCTTTCTTTGGTCTTCGTGTACTCATATCTGTATCTTGCACAAATTTTAGAATGGATACACTACATCTCAGTGAAATGGTTTTGTGTGCACATATTATGAAATGCTGACCAATGGGAATTCATGTTTTGTTGACAGATTGAGAGGTTGAGAACTGCGCGATTAGTTTTTTTTAACCCCTGGCGTACATTTAATTTCTCTTCAGAAAGAAAATTTGAATTTACTTTTTCTTCGCTATACAGTTGCCAGCTGTGACCAAACTTTCCAATAACACTTATTTTCTGGATCCTCAGATCTCCATGTTTACTTTATTTCTTCATTAATTAAAGGAAACAAGTGTAATGTAGATTTTATTGCATGTTTGTGTGTGTGTGTGTGTGTGTGTGTGTGTGTGTGTGTGATCATATTCATCATAACTAATTTTTTTGCTTGTTGAGCTTAATTGCTGTAGGAAAGTACTTTATGTGTCTGCCTCTTCACATTTGTTCTTTTGTACTCTGAGTAAGTTGTACCAAATTAACAGCAACTGATTTATTATTGGGGAGTTTTCTTCTCAACCTTGGAGAGAAACGGTATACACCTTCCAGCTTAATATTCTCTTTATTGGGATGTTTTACTCTTCAGAGAAACTTTCTAATGCCCCGCTGTGTGCTCCGTGTGATGGACTCTCTCCTATTTGTCTCACCCCTGGTGAATTAAAATTTCCACGACACAGGTCAGGATATGTTGGCTGATGTCTGATGCATCAGGTTTGTTAGTTAATATGGAAAAATGTCAAATCTGCTGAAGAAAAGCCTTTTTCCCCTTTTACACCCCTTGATGCATGTGCAGATAGGTTTACATCTCAATACCTTCACAATAGATGTTTCAACCGATAGGTTGTGTCCCAATATACGGTAACCAATCATGTACTAAAATCCCTTTTGCAATATGTTTACATAGAAAGTTATGCCTTATACTACATGTACTGTACAAACAAGAGTGGTCACAGCTTTAAAAGGACAATGTGCAGAGTTATACAATATTTTTTTGGTGCAAATACAACCTTTTGGTAGATCTCCTATATATGAATAGTTTATAAATATAGGCCATCGCATTGGCGATCAATAGTAACTAATACATCTAGCTCTAGGATATCTATTGGAAGTGGGTCACTGCTCTACCTTTCACTAACACCGTGCTTGTCTTGCTGGGTGAAATGTTATGAAATGTTAACCTTAAACATATGAATGTTTAAGGTTTTTTTCTTCTATGTATATTTTAACAGTAAAATTGTGTCATTTTATAACTGGGGGATAATGTATGATGTGTGCTATATATTGTACTCTGTACTATACAGTTGGTTTGCATGTGTACTTATCTGTCTTTTGTGTCTCCAAACCTGTATCTAGTATAGGTTCAGATACACATACATCTTTCTTTTTTGAGTGTTTTGTAAGATTGTACTCAGGCAACACCAACAGAACAAGAGCTGACTCAGGACTTGGAGGGCTTTTTGCAGACTGACTGTGCAGGACTGATGTAATGGTAAATTGAGGTGGCCCAGTGTCAACATAAAGAAATCTTCGAACGGGGAAAACCTTTTGTTTGTTCCTTTCCTCTGTAAACACACCTTACTTAAAGGCTATGCTTGTACATGGTAGCCATCAGTGAACCGGCAGTCTCTGGAGACTTAAACATGACACGGTACATGCACAGTAAAATGTAATGGTAAAACTGTATCAATAATCAAGATTATTGAACATTGTAGGACTGCTCCTCTCGTGTATACAGAGGTGGTTTGCTACATTTTTGATCCTTTATAGTGGTGTCTTTATGTCTGTGTCCTTATTACGCATTTGTTCTGTACACAGAAAGATGCTCAAGGACACAGTCACAACATATGAACTAAGCTATTTACAGTACTCCCAATTGGTTCATGCACGTCTTCACACCTGCTCTGCACAGCATTGCCCAAAGAAATATAGCACCGTGGCAACAAAGGCTGTGAAGAAAAGAACTGCTCGCAAGTAAACAAAGCTATAAACCATGTTTAGCCAATAATATTTTAGAAAAAGCTTTAAAAAGGTTTATGGTGGACAGAAGTGCTTTTCGACACAGTTGCTAGAATGCAAAAAATGCTCTTAGCTATTTGGTGAGAAATACAGTAAATGTAAGTATTTCTTGCAGAATCCAGAAGGGACCTTTGAGGATATAAGGTAACTGAGTGCTTATTAGTTGCCATCTGAGGTAGTATTTTACCACATAATGGAAATATGTGTTGTCACTGCTTTTTGATTTGAGTTTTATGTACAGTTGTTCCATCTCCTTTCTGTTTTCTGGGAGGAGTTGTCAAATTGTACTACAGAGTCTGATTGTCCTATACTATAATTGTATTATCAACCATGCACAAAATGAATCACTGCAGCTTGCAGACAGATGCACAGCTGGAGTCCTTGGCAAGACTTTTCACTTTTCTCGTAGCTATTCTGGCTTCTCTCCTTTCCTTTTCGCATTCTTCGCAGCAGATTAATCTCCCTGAAATGCGTCCCAGTTCGGGTGACGCACAGCCGGAGTGCTATAAATGACTACAATCCCACACCATAAACTGTGGCACAGCCATACCACGGACAATAGGAGTCTTAGAAGGATTCATTTGGAGAAGGGGCTGGTGGAAAGACAGCTCGTCAGACAGATGGGCAGAAAGAGACAAAGGACCAGCCGAGAGCAGAGTTGGTCTGCTCTCTGCAGCGGGACAGTTTGAGGCCCTTTGTAGCATAATGCTTTATAACAAGCAGCACAGTGCAGCATGCTGCCTTGTTAACAGGCCTTCACATCTAAATCAGACTTAACGGTGTGTGAAAACATCAGGTGTCTGTCATGCGGCTGCAGTGGACATCTCGCATGTTGAGAGTGGAACAGTATTTGTGTCTGATTACTGACGAATTTGCATAACACGTTGAGGTGTCCTGCTACAACAATCCTGTGTAATTAAAAAGAGAGTATCTCCAACAGTGCTTCAGATTCACATGAAAGCACTATTTCCTGCTTTTCATTCACCATCCTCGTACACTGAGACAACTTTCAGGGTGTCGTTTGTTTGACTGACCACAATTTGTAAAAATAAATCATTTTGATGAAGTGGTGCTTTGTTTTGTGATAGTACATCTTTGAATAAATAAATGTTTCATATATCGGGGCTTCCTCTGAGTATATTAAAAACTTTGGGAGCAGCAGATGCAGCTGTTAGACATTTAATTGAAAGAACTGGTGGTCCCCCTTGGACTCCTTCTGTTGAAATATCAAAGTGCCCTCAAGCGAGACATCTGACCAAAGACAGCTCAACACCTCAGCCCAGATTACACTATAACTCAGTCCATCTGGTAGAACTCCCAGAAGGTAGCTTTTGGATAACAACTCTGTATTCAAGTTACCTGTTCAGCCACAATGTGCTTGTCAGCACCAAATCAATTGCCAAATAAGATAAGAATAAGAAACCCTCTACATTTGTATTCATATATTTCCTTTAAATAATGAAAATCCCTTTGAACTTGTGTCAGTATCTAACGGTTTGTGAGGTAACAATGAATCTGTAGCTTGACGTTCTCTTTTTTTTTTTTTTACGATGGTGGGTATATTGTATCATGAATACTGTAATGCCACTACATTTGATAGTTACATGATAGTACCTGATTACTCTTATGAAACTGAACATGCAGTTAACTTTACTGAGCTGATTACTTGTCACATTATGAAACCATTATAAAGCTACTGTCTCTCTCTGGTGGGCTCGTATTGATTTGGTGCAAACCGAAGTGTTTGTCCAATGACTTACTTTATTCCCAAAATTATTTTAACTATTTCTTTCCTAAAGGCGATAAACCTGAAAACACTGGCTCAGCTTCTCCATTGTTACAGGCAAAAAGGCTGACGCCAAAGCCCCACCTCTCTGCCAAACAACAACACAACGATAGTGGATTACAGGGTGCTAAAAAAATCTAAAAATTAAAAATTTGTTGTAGCTTTTGCAACAAAAGCCAGATGTTCCTTTCTTCCTGTGTTTTGTGTTCCATTAGTATGCTTGATGTCTTCTTATCACCGCTAAAGCCTTGAACAATTCAACATTTCCAGCATTTTGGTGGTTTTGCTTGGACAGATTCATGTGTACAAAAAAAAACAATTTTTTTAAGAAATACTTTTATATTGGTGTAGATGAAGTCCTACTCAGTTCTCCTGATGGCTAGATGAGATATGCTTCGTAACATTAACTTTGTCTTTATATCTTCTTAAAGTTCTCTCATTTATGTTGCTGCCTGCATATTGTTAATTATCTCATCGGTTTTGATATTTCTTTTTCTTGCTATTTGTTGTTACACAGGTGCATATTAACCAAATTAAAGTGTGTGCATTACTATTTGATTTTAAACTAACTGATGCAACTTGTTAATCTTAATAAAAGAATTAGTTATTAGACTATAAACAACAATACTTAAACAATATGGCACCTTAGGTACAAACTAATGCCTATATTCAGGGACATTGAATGCTGTATTGAATACTACTTGTTTGTCCAAAAACACATTAAAAATGTTTGAATCAATCAATGAGAGGTCAGAGCAAAGTCAACAAATATTTGTTTAAGAGTAAACATTATTTCCGCATTTCCAAATCCGAATCAAAAGAAAATGCTATTATTTGAGGAGCAAACCACACCAGTGAAAAGAGCCAGAGCAACAGGAGCAGCACTGGAAAGTATATTGACATCAACTACTAAGAATTTTGAGAGACAGAAATAAATAACAGCATTTGTTTTTTTCTTTTTACATAAGGTTGTCAGTTCAAAAATCCCTGTACAAATAGCAAAAGTCCACAGTCATTTAGCTTATAGAGGACACCATGTATATGGATTCTCTAAAGACAATCAATCAAACTATCCAGTTGAACACTGTTGATGCAACTTCACAATTTGTAGCTCTGTTATGCAACGGTCGAATGTCACTCTGACTTGACCACTACTCTAAAGCATTATTCACCTTAAGATAATATCTTTTAATCATTTTTAGTGTATTTGTCTTTAGATCTTGTTTAACTAGTGTGAAATGAATCTTAGCATGAATGTAATATCATTTAATGACAAAGCTGACCCAATAACCGCATATTCTACATTTAAATGGAGTGATTTATTTTAACATTTCACATTTTACTTCTATATGCTTTGGGGTTTCTTTGTCTTTTCTCTTTTTCTATTTCCTAGTTTCTCCTTTGTAATGATGTTTACATGTAGGCAGTAATATCTAAGCTCCCATACAGCTATTAGTGATGTTGTTGATCGTGTTCTACAAGAGAGGCGGCATGGTAATAAGAGTTCAGACATGTGGAAACTCTTGACACACACACACACACACACACACACACAAATACACAATTAATCACACTTGAAAAACACAAATTCCTATCAGCATCCAACACCTATAAAATAAATTATGTGAACTCATAAACACCTTATGGAGAGCCAACCAGAACCAGCACTCATCTCAAGTCACTAGGATTTTAATAACGTACAATAACGTACAATTTTGCAGTGCATACTGATAGTGCTCCAACACTATCTGAGTCCCATCGTCACTCTGTTGGCGCCATGACTCAGTCGCTGTCACTCCATGGAAATTCTCCTTTAATTAGAACAGCAACACACCGGCACAGCAGGCAGGGTTGTAGGCAAGGATAAACAGTGTTTGTGGCGAAATGGCAAAGTTCCTCAGGTGGAGATGGAAAAAAAATAGAAAATTAAATTGATGAAAAAAGAAGGCTTTTGTTTTTAAAAGCCAAAAAGCACAGGTAGGAACTTCACATTGGTCTTGAAGTAATGCTTTTCATCACAGTGCTCAACATTACATCATAATGTCAACAATAATGTCTAGCGTTCTTATAATTGTATTTACCTTTTTGTAGAAATTGAGAAATAACATTCTCCTTCACTGGTTTAGATTATCCTTCAATACTTTCATCTAACTCTGCAGTAGATGTGGAAGTTCCGATCTCTCTTCTGCCTTATGCTAACAAGGCATTTGTTCCCAATTCTCAATGCAAATTTGGATTATTTACTCTGGTAATCCTTTAAATCCTCTGTTCCCCACAGTTATCGTGGTCCTGAGTCAAAGCTGTGGCTGTGCTTTGTACCTCCCAAAGGTCACCTGTCAATCAACAAGGTGTTTTTTTGTGTTTTTTCCTTGCCGTATCCAGGTGGGCAGAATTTTTTATACTAGCTGTGAATTCATATGTAAATATGTCACATCATGCCTGCCAAGGCTCTTCTTAAGTTGAAAAGCTTTCATGTGTTTACTTTGTGTGTGTTCAGTGTTTCTGTACATTTTAACAGTCACTGATTTATAGAAATCAACCAACAAACATATCCGAGAGTTTAAACTATGGAAAAAAAACAGATGTGACATGTTTTCCTGTGGCAGAAGTAATTCTTCCTATGGTCATTTTAGGGTCATCTTTGAATGATATTACTATTATCATTTTAATAGAGAAATCTTGTTTTGTCTCATAATGAATAATGTTTAATTTGCAGTCTGTGTTCAAGGATGCCCTGTGTCAGCACTATTGGAACCTCTGTGCTACTTTTGGTGACCTTCAATGTCGACTCAAAACAATACAACCTTTAAGAAGGTGCAGTCTGACTTCACAGTTGGCAAAACTCCTGGACAATCGTGCAAAGGTTGAACTGTGACGTTGTCTCTTCTTGTAAGAATCATATAATAAAATTGTCTTAAACTTTTACAAACCACTCTCATTCTGATTTCTGTGTATTCTGTCTCCCTGAGTTTCTTTATTAGATCAATTCTCCTGACACATTTGTTAACTTTATTTTGTTAGTCTTGTTTTTAAACATAGTGAGTCAAAACTAAACCACAACATTAGTAGATACATTTTTTGATGATCTGATGGTAATGTGTTGGGACTCAAATCGAGGGCAACAACTCTAATCAGTGTCTCAACACAGAGTCATTTTCTTACTCAGTTTTATTTCTCCCATTGAAGAGAAGGCAACATAAACTTGACAAAACATCCCTCCATCCGTCCATCTTCTCTGCTGACTCATCTAACTTTGCACCCCAGAGCATAGTACTGTTCAAGTTCTTTACAAGTTCATGTTTTTGTGAATATGTCCGACAGAGATTGAACCAGAATCAAAATATTTTTTTTTTTTTTTTTCAGGAGGGTTCACATTCAGAGAGCAACATTTTGAAAACCCTGAAACACAAGAAAGGCTGAAAAAAGCTGTAATTTGTATTTCAAACCACTCGTGGTGCTGTGTATTTTGTTTTACAACCACAACAACACACACACACACACACACATGCACACAGAGTACAGAACGAAACAGTCTTTCGTTATTGGATATGTTCCCTCAGTGTCTGATGTAAAAATATGCGTCTCCACGTAGGCAGATGAAAATGCAGTGATAGTACAGGTCACTATAGACGCATCATTCAATTTAAAAGTGTAAACAGCACACTCTGGAATTCTGCAATGTTTTTGATTTTACTCGCAAATGTGCAGAAAAAACGGCTCGCTCCGGTAATGTGCATGTGCAGTAATGTCGGTTTCTCTAAAGTAACATTTTTTTCCTTGTTTACATGCAGACAGTGAGCGATGTGTTTCGAAAATAAATTCATCAATGAATGCACCCTGGATTCAAAATGTGCTCCTTTCAGTGATTTCAATTCCCAATGTTGAGAATGTTGTGATTTAGTCGGTTGTTGAAAAGGATGTTTTGTTTTTAAGGGACTAATTATGTGGCATTCAGCCAGTCATTACCCTTGATCCAAAAATTGTATGACAGAGCCTCATTTACTTTTTATTTTGGGATTGTTTATATCAATTTTAACACTGAGAACAGTCACAGCGATAAAGTTGCACTTTTGGCAATATATCTAATGTCGGCAGTTCTTTTTAAGTGCATTGAAAAATCATTAAAAACTCATGTATTTATATTCTAGGCCAAATCGCCCAGCCCTACTCTGTAATTGATGTTTGCTCACTATGCTTGTTCTCATGTTTGATGACAAAATACAGACAGACCTATTGACATCTGCTGGTTGTTTTCTGAAATTCCTCAACAGTGAAACATTTCATGGGAAGACTTAGAACAGAAAAATTATAGCTGTCATTCAGTTGTATAGACAAAGAAGAAGCCATACTCTAGACACTGTCCGAGTTTCAAAGCAGCCAGTCTACCAAACAACGTCAGGGTCCATCTAACACACCAACTCTGAACTGCTAATGTTGAGACACTCATCAGTTTCTGAGTCTGTGGAAAAACAAATATGTCCATTAATGCACTGTGCTTGAATGTCAAGCTCTTATACATTGTGTCTCTGCTAATTACTGCACTTCTTTCCTGCTCATTAAGTGTTATGGAGACGCATTACCAAGCAGGTGCTATATTCTAAAATCTACATTTTTATGCCTTTTCTTCAAAAAAAAAAAGAAGCAGTCAAGTTAAATCATTCAGAAGTGATTATTAGAGTCATTTAAAAACACTTACTATCTTTTACTTCCAGAACTAATAGCATTAATGAAAAGATCCTCTAATAGCTGAACAATGACAAAGAATATCAACCTGTTTCTGAAAAAGTAGTTTTTTTTTATCAAAAGATAATGGGCAAGATGTCTTATTTTCAGTTTAAATCTTCAGAAGTCATGCGGCTTAATAAAGTATGGCAGTCCATTGGGATGTAAGGAATTTGGTAAACAAAGTCAAAAACGATTATCACAATCACAGCAGCTCCAAAGCACACCAGAGGAGAGTATGCCTGTGTGACTTTCTATGTGACTAATCAACAAGCAGAGCATATATTAGGATATTAAACCAATCATCTCTACCTTTTCAGTGCCTCTTGGGATTCATTTACTGCCTCTACAGGGAAATGGTGACAGAGGAAGCGCTTTGTAAATGAATAATAGAGATGGGATTTATAGCTGTTTGAAGGGAGCCAGAGCTTGAGGAGCTGTTCCTTTCAGAGAGCCATTCAAAAGATTGGCTCTTTCTTATGTTCATTTATTTTTTGGGAACATCAACCAGGGGTAACTCATTTTTAATCAATCGTAGGAGTTTCAAGATATGATATGGATCACATTAATTAAATTTCATACATCAATAATTCTGAAGTATTGGTTATTAAATTTGCCTGTTTTCATTGTAAACATTCCATAAGGTGGTGCCATATCTAATGCTTTGACAGTAACATCACTATTTGAATCCTCCCTCTATTAAAAAAAAACTTTGTAGCACCATAAAAACTATGCAGGCTGCAGATAACTTCCATGCATTGTGCTCTATCTTTAAAAAGTGCACCCAAATGCTGCTAAGCTTTATTTAACTGGCCTATTTCATTTTATGTTTTCATTTTAATTGCTAATATCTCCTCCTCTTTGACAAAGCAGTAAATGTGGTTCCGCTCCAGTCTCCACCTACTTTTCCGCCTCTAAGTTAGCTAAGTGACGGCAGTGTGGACAAGGCATTGGGAAACAGGTCAAGTGAAGAAAGCTAGGGCAATTTGAACATATGAACGGCTACCAACTGCGAACCAGTTCTCAATCATTCACTTGAAAGAGCCATTCGATCGACTAACTCGTTCACAAACAAAACATCTCTAATAAATAGCCTCTACACCTTCACCTTAGCCATTAGGCATTAGATACTACGAGTTTGTATTTGTGTGAACGAGAGGGATGAAATGAATGTGAATGTTTTGTTGCGCAAGTAGCAAAACATGAACACAGTGAGAAGAATAAAAAGCAAGAACAACGAACAGATGAAAAGGAGAAGCTTCTGTGCAGTTTTCTGCAAAAGTGTGTGTAGACATGAGGGTGGATGTCACCCCAGAGTCTGCTGCACATTAGACCCAGGCAATCACCCACCATCAGGCTTCTCCCCGTTAACTGCCTGAATCCTAATTAGACCCATGCCTATGCAGACGCCTGTACACATACACTCACAAGCAGAGCATAAAAGACCCTCCTCATGGTCACATCCAGTGCCTGGCAATGTGAGTCACTTCATATGTTTGACTGCGAGAGCCTCTGAGAGGGAATAATGTTGACCTGGACGCTCACGTCTGAGATCTCTGCGTATCTCTTGTGTTTGGGTTTGGTTATTTCAGTCCAGGTTTATGATGTGCAATTGTATGGTGATCGGACCGGAAAATAGTGTTTTCCTTTGAAAGGGCCCTGGTTGAGTGGCTGTTCAGTGGACCAAAGAAAATGCCACATACCTGCAGATTTCATGAGCGTTCACCAGCTGTTATTTCTCCCTGTGCTTCTCCTTCCCTCTTCTCATTTCCTTTCATTTTCTAAAATCAAACACACGCACAAAAAAAAGAAAATGAAATGTTCACATCAAACATTGGTAGTAACAGGAGAAGTAAGGATGAATATCTTTAAAAGAAATTTACCACATGTTATAAAATCATTCCTTGACAACAAATGGGCTCACAGCAGTACTTGCACATACTGTATATTCAAGGCCAAGAGCAATGCGTTGGTTAATACCATCGCAGATATGTTGTCAAAGATCTGCAGAGCATTCACTCTGTTTCGTCAAGTAGTCTCCTAATGACTTAATTCTCATGTTTAATGCTTTTGTGGGAGTTGAACCATGTATTGCAGTCTTTGCTGATTTCTCGAGTGTTGCTAAAGAAAATTTGTTATAACTCCTGCTGTATGTTTTCTTTTCATGTTACAGATTGAATTTAGAGCCAATCACATGCCTCAATTTTGGTAGACAGTAGCTCTGTATACTTAGATTAAAAGACAGTCTGATTAAAATTCAGTCACGTAAACACTTTTGTCTGAATAGATTGGACCTATCTGAGAAAATTATGAAATGGTTTTGTTAAGACGTTTAGGATCAGAGTCAATGTAAATGAAACATTGAATTAGTTTCCACTGCCAGAGCTTTTGGTATGAGAAAATTTGTAAGAAGAGGCAAGATGGTAGACAATGGTGCCATGGTTCCTTTTCATAAATCCAATTTCTATACTGGTGGTCGCGTTTGCCTGTCACAAAGAGCCAACACAGTAAAAGGATTATGAGACTGACTGAATTGGATCATACTTTTGGTATATATAAACCAAAGTCTGATCACTTTATTCAATGTCAATGTAAACAGGACAGTCCGACAGAAACAAATCTATCAGATTCGCGAAAAAGTGACCATATAGTTGTAGTACGTAGCTTTTTGATTAAATGTAGTGTACATATTTGCACTGAAGAGAAACCTAAAACAAACCAAATCCTTTTTTAGAATGGCAGAGTTGCAGCAAAACCTCCAAAACAATTCCTGCATGCATCACTGTTGCCTGCAGACATTCATCGTTGCATCTCCTTCCAACTCGTCAGGGAAAAAAAACAAAATCTACCTTCCATTGGAGCCAAATATTTGAATTTTTTACTGATCAGTCCAGAGCACCTGCTGTGTTTCTGCAGGCAGTTTTTGTATGTTTCCATGCATAAGTTTCACATAACAGGAATGTTTTGGGCTGCGAGCAGGTCCAAGTGA
Source organism: Parablennius parvicornis (assembly GCA_900302745.1). Classification (NCBI taxonomy): domain Eukaryota; kingdom Metazoa; phylum Chordata; class Actinopteri; order Blenniiformes; family Blenniidae; genus Parablennius; species Parablennius parvicornis. Next base: position 2,448 of record OMNM01022635.1, on the reverse strand, counting down.
GGCGCCATATTAAAAAAAACAAAACAAGCTACAGTACAATAAAAGTCATTGTATTCAGCTATTCATGAATCTGGTAAACAAAAAAGATGAGTGAATATGCTTTATTAAAAGCGGCTATTCCCTATTCACAAACAATTAGCAATATGTGTGCATTACTGACACAACAGAGAAAAAGGGCTTTTAATGACAGTTGTGTAAAATTAATGAGCAACCTCATCCCGGTTGGTTATCGAGCAGCTGTTAAACTTGTTATCTTATACCTGTTGTTCTTCTCAATCACTTTCGGGGGGATGTCCACCAGGATTTGGGTAGTACGAGTCCACACTGGGCACAGATGTTCCTGCACACTATCCCAGACACTTTTATCCGAGATTAAAATAAATACCCCTCACATCAGTCTCACCCTATGTGCCTACTGGGGTGCCTACTGAACAGTTCCTGAGCCATGGAGGGCCTGAGTTGTTTTCAAATGTTGTAATTTTTGAAAAGTCTTCTCCCTAAAGCAACTATTAATGACATTGCGCTTGTTATCCAGAGGAATATACAAATCAGGACATCTTCCCATGAGCTGCTTTTTATAGATGAATTTTAAATACTCAAGGTTGTTCACAGTATTTGATGGCAACTCAGGTTTATTCACCAACTCTTGATTTTTTATTTATTTATTTATTGTAATGTTATGAACTTTGT
>OMNM01022620.1:9221-36220 GCA_900302745.1 Parablennius parvicornis | reverse complement strand
TGTAATTATGATTAAATAATTATAACACAGTGATTTAGCCACATTTTCAGATTTAAGTATAATTTAGCATTCGGTTGTAAAATCACATGAGCACACACACAAACTGAAACATCTCAAGCACATTTATAGCACACTACATAAAGATGTGTCATTTGAATTTCAACATTAAATCTACCACAGTTTATGCTGAGAATACAGTATAGTTAGAAGCTGCTATGTGATCTTTTGTTTTAGTGTTGATATGAGCAAGTAGTCTTATTTACATGTTGGCACTACATTACAGTAACAGCTTGAATAAAGAGATGTCTGCTGTTAAACTCGTTCCCTCCTCAGCATGGATGTTTTCTCACAGGTTTTGATGGCTACCCTACACATCTAAAAAAGAAAAAAAAGAAGAATTGAAACCAAACTGTTGAACTCTTTTCTTTTCAACAGAAACATTTGTCACTCATTGCACAACTGTTCCTGTATTGTCTACTGAATGCTTGCTGGTTTTTAGTTTCATTGTCTTCACCTTATTCTTTTTCTCGCAGGTCAAACTTCGGTGGACTTTCCTACACTTGTGCTCTGAACCTGGGAGACGCAGAAAAAACAGATCAGTGGGTTAATATTAGTGAAAAGAGATCATTAGCTTAGAATTCTCTCTGTGGCACCTTTCCATCGATCTTATTCTCTGTCTGATGTTGAGGTTTGGGACTGGACTCAACTGATGTTTGTGTTTTTTCCGCCAGAATATTTGGCTTTTGGTACGCTGTATTGGATTCAGGTGGAAGAGCAGCCACTGCCTCTTTAACAGTGATTACGGAGCCACAAACGGAGGAGCTGTCCTCCGACTCTCCTCCCACAGCAGACTGGTAGCTGTGACTGGAGCTGCTGAAGTTGCTGACACTCTCTCCTGACGACTCAGAGCTGTCCACTGAGGAAAAGAGAAATGCGCAGATCTGGATAAATTCTGTGTCTGTTCCAAAATATTTGTATCTCTCAATGACAAAGAAAACAGGGCACAACCCTGAAGGTTTATCTACACCATCCTGACATCCCCTATCATGATCATTAATAACAAATACTTTATATAAAGACATGTTTTGGAGCATGTGTGCCTGTAAAAATATTTTATGTGTGTATCTTCATTTCTACACGTGTGCATAATGGAAGTTGTGTGTCTAATGAAACCTAAATTTTTTTTTAAATGCTTGTGCCTGTGATCATGTTTTAAAGTTTTACATCTCTGGTCATATTGACACTCACATAGTAAATTCTGATTTCCATTGTCGTGGTCCAGGTCGTCCTCCTCCAGGGCTCCATCGGGCGACACGTATCCTCCGGGGCCTCCCGAGACAACCCTCCGCTTCGGCCCGCACAAGTACACAAGGGAACCTCTGCCGGAGGAAGACGAGGAAGAAGAACTGCTGCCCGAACCAACAGATTTTGGACGCCCTCCTAGAAGTTCGGTCTGTGAGCCACATGAGGACCCGGACGAGAGCACCTTGTTTTCTACAGTGAGAAGAAGTTCGATAAACAGAAATGTACTGAGGGACAAACAAAGAGCGGTTCAACCTTGACAGTATCTACTGACGAACACCATACCTCTTCCCAGCAGCACATAGTTAATGGCTCTGTCACTGATAGCTGCCTCGCTGGGCTGAATGTCCATGAAAGGCTTGTTTCCAATACCCAAGAAAACTCTCTCCTGCATTCGCACTTCTAAAAAAACAAAAGGAATTATTTGGTCATGCATTGTTTGACTCGAATAAAGAAGCTAATACAACAGTTCATAGAAATTCCAATCAATCAATCAATTCCACAGTGTTCTTTAAACAAACAAAATGCAAAGCAAATTGCTTCACACAACAACTGACAAAAAATTTTAACTAAAGGAATTTACAAGTGCACACAGCTATGTATGTATGAGTGCATATACATGAAGAAAATATGCAAAAGCTAAAATTAAATAAATAAAAGAGTGAAATACGGGCAAATATGCAGACACAAAATCTAAAAATAAAGTAATTATTGACATATCAGTCGTGCTGGAGCTCATGTCAGAAGGAATAACTTGAGGCAATCAAGAGAAAAGGCATAAGTTTAACCTGGGTCAATTGTCATTCACAACTTAAATATTTCTTAATACATGAAATGAAATAAAAACCGAAGTTGCCATTCATGAATTAATGAACTTTAATTTTACAATCTGCACTTTGCAGTCAATAAATTGTTGTGCTTTCCTTCTCTGACCAGGTCCACCTCCCGGTGTCCTTCATCAGATCTTAATTCACTGCAGGTTGTAGCTCCGACAGAGAACAAGTAAACCTTTATCCAATCAAATTGATCCTTTTCTAGAGCTTCTAAAAACAAACACTTCATCCTCTTTCAATTAATTATTTCAATAAGTTTCCTCTTGATTCTTTTAAAATACAATTTGGTTTATATTGAAGAAAATAGCATATTGAAATTACTATAATTTTAAAAGACATACATTTTCTTTATCATGCTGGAAAATATAACTTGAAGTGTCTATCAGAGATCATGTTGGTCTGTGTTGCAGCCCTCTACCTCTGTTGTGTATCGCCTGCTCCCAAAGGATCCGCTCCAGATCTTTGGTCCAGGCCTCCTTCACCTCTCGGCTCACGGCCTGTAGCGTGTATGTGTCGTGGCTTTTCCTCTTCCTGAACCAGATCTCAAAACACAGGCCGCTTTCTCCAGTGTTTTGGGTCATGCCTACATCTGACGTCTAGATACCGAGGAAGGTAAGGTGAAAGTTATTTTCAATTACAGAAAGCAGTTGATTTCATTTGACAAAAAAAACGTCACATAGACATTCAGGGATATTCTAAGTGGGATTTGAAAAACAAGGAACATCAGTGACAAATGGTCACAATTGAGTTAACTATTTTATAGAAGAATATATAATGTTCTCTCAAAATACAACAGATGGATTTAATAGTTAATTAAAATCCACAATAATTGTTTGATGCAATTGTGAATGTTCATCCTCTAGGTTTCAGAGGCATGCATTTTATTTCCTTTAATATAAATCAGACTATTTTTATTATGTCAGTGGGCAGTTGGAGAGAAGAATACAGTGGCATATTTATCCATTACTCTCCTGTATGCGTGAGATCTGGAATGTTTCTCATGTTTGTTGAAACAAATGAATGTTTCTGCCACTTACAGTATCTGTAAGCTTGTATGAGATCTTGGTCAAGAGTTATTACATATCAGTTTTCAGGGCTACTGGATTTATTGCATCTGATCTAAATATTAGAAGTTTTACAGATTTTGTGTTTGTGTGTGTACATTCAATAAGTACCTTGAATGACTGTTTGTAGATGTAGGTGTCATTTCCAATATCTGTTTTTCTGGTCTTGCTAAAGAGAATGAGCTCTTGAAAGAGAAATATGTGGCGGAAGCATTTTTTCTTCCTGAATGTGACCAAGAACTCATCCTGTCGTATCAGTTGCCCCTGCTCCTTTAGATTCACCTGTAATGCACAAAAAGAACATTTACTGAAAAAGTCATGGTCATTTACAACATTTGTTACATCGTAGATTTGAAATGTTGTTAAAGAAATGGAAAACAAACACATGACTGGTAATCAACACGTACCCTTGCTTATTTATCACAATATTACTCGTAAGGACTTTAATAAAATTGTGAATTACCTCAGGTTTGACATGAATATAAAAGTGTTCTCAGTTTCAGTATTACCGGACATGGGTAACTGTGAGTCATCTGTGTGTGAAATTAGGAAGTTCCAACAGTGGACACAGGGTGGACTTTCGTTCATAGCTACACAAATGACACACATTTATTCAAAATGGTGTCTCCTGATGACCCAGAGCAAAGTTGATACCGTTTTTGAATGTGTTTTAGACAGTAAACATTACTTGGCAAATAACTTTCTGCCAGGAAAAACCGTAGGTTTTAGTCATTTGATCAAAGGAACATAGAGAAAACTTAATTTTAGAATTCAATTACTCCACTGGACAAAAATATAAATGCAACACTTTTGTTTTTGCTGCCATTTTTCATGAGCTGAATTCAAAGATCTAAAACTTTTTCTACATACACAAAAGACCTATTTCTCTCAGATATTGTTCACAAATCTGTGTTAGTGAGCACTTTTCCTTTTGTCGAGATAATCCATCCCACCTCACAGGTGTGGCATATCAAGATGCTGATTAGACAGCATGAATATTGCATTGGTGTGCTTTAGGGTGGCCACAATCAGAGGCCACTCTGAAATGTGCAGGTTTGCTATATTGGAGGGTCTGGGGGAGGGGGCCACTGATGTTGCACATTTTAAGGGAGCATGCTGACTGCAGGATTGTCAACCAGAGCTGTTGTCCGTGAATTGAATGTTCATTTCTCTACCATAAGCCTCCTAAGGCGTTTCAGGGAATTTGGCAGTACATCCAACTGTAACCACACCAGCCCAGGACCTCCACATCCAGCACGTTCACCCCCATGATCGCCTGAGACCAGCCGCCCAAACAGCTGCTTCAACAATCGGTTTGTAAAGCACTTTGTTTTACAATTTCATGTTCTATTAAACTTGCTCGATAGTTTGACTGGTTGAATGATTCACATTTTTATATTAAAGAACTTTCCAATAAAGCTTAATTTTTTTACGTCTTAGTTGTCCAGATAAAAGAGCTGCAGATGTAACACCTCCTCTTAGATTATTTGGATAAATGGAGGGCTTATCATTTCTTCTTTTGCCATCCCATCTCATGTTCATCATGATTAACGATTTAGCTAGTACAGCCAATGAAAATGAATATTCCTCCGAACATTGCTCATCATATCATATTCAAGATTAAAGTTGATTTAGTACCACCTCACATAATTTTGTACATGCTCAATGTGGGACGAGGTGATTGATTACTGTACTTCATATTATAGTCCCTCAACAAATAATGCATAGAGCACATACTGTCTTTGTAATATATAAAATACATAAGACATGTAATGCTCTCTTTTGTCCATCTTGCTTGATTAGATGTTTCTACAAAAAGACAAGGTTTCTTACATCACAGTGGCGAATGGCATCCATAGCCAGGAGGTTGTTGCCATGTCTGAGCTGGAAGTGAATGACTTCCAGGGCGGCCTTCACTTCAGAGATTTCTCTTATTTGTGTCGAGCTGCACTCCCCCATCATGTCCTGCAGTAGGAGACTGTACTTGCTGATGCGCTGTATTGGCTTCAATAGGTACGACCACAGGTCCATTTTATCCCCCAGCTTCTGCTGCTTTTGCTGGCTCAGCAAAAAAGAAGATCAAACAGTAATGGTTAAATAATGATACATCTGTCAGAAGTGAAATATGAAATCATAGAGTGGAATGTGTTGTGCTTATATGAGTTAAAAAGGTGAGATTTATGGAGTGTGATGTTGCAGCTCCCTGGACCTGACCAAAGTAGAGAGTCGGTGTGTTTTTTTTTTTGTTTTGTATTTTTTTTTTTTAACTTTCAATCATTCAGGGAATCCATTTGTGCTTGTCAGCCTCTCTGTTTTACCAACGTGAGGAACTGTTCTTTCCACCTCTTTTCAGCTGAGATTAGCTGCAGCCCCCAGCATTGTGCAGTGTGTGATAAGAAATGAGTGGATGGAGGGTGAAGAAAGACTTTTGGTTCTCACCTTGAAAAAAGTCTGTCCGTGATTGATGAGGAGACTATCTGACTGTGGTTTGTTCTTACTGTATAGGGCATACAATGCAAAGCTCTCTCTCTACGACAAACAGAACAAGTGAAAACTATTAGTCATCATAATGACCATCAGGAGAAACTCAGTTGTTACAGTTTTAAAAAAACAGATTCTGTAATCTCCAGATAAAAGGCGGGTCAACACTCAGACAACCAAAGCTTTGGATTCCAGTTAATGTACTGAGTTCTTCGTGAAGGAAGATAACTTGGAAGTAGTAAATTACTGTCAGGAACCATCTGGAGTCAATGACTACTTATCACTGTGGCTTTAAACAAGAACTATGGCACAATCTACCCAACATCTGCTAACCATAGTTGCGTCATGGAATCAGTAATGACTTAATTTTCTGAAATGGTTTCCCCTTTTTTTCCCACAATTGATTGAAACAAATTGATAAAATTAGTATGATAGAATTGGAATTCTCCTTCAGCTTTAGCCCGCCATGCAGTTTAGAGTCATTTCAAGACTGGCACACATAGCACGTACATGACGTAGAAAGCAACGGCCCACTCTGAAAGGTTCGCTTGCGCAGCTCTCCAACTCCTCCTGGAAGTGGTGTCGATGAAAGTCGTGCAGTTTTTCCAAGTTACCGAAGATGCTCCCCCTCTGGCCCCTGAGGTCCTGCGGGACGTCGGTCCTCTCCAGCTCTGGAAAGTAGTGCTCTCGCACGTAGCCAAGAGCCTTTACATATTCCCTCTCCGTGGACAGCAACTCCTCCATGATCCTCCCTACTTTTCTGTTCCACAAGTTGGAAATTAAAAAAGTGAAAGTTAATTAGTAAAAACAGGTGAAGTCAAAACCCATATATGTATGGAGTTCCTTTATATAGCAATATTTCTTAACTGGTGTCATTCTAGATATATTTAATTACAAAATTCAATGTACTAAAAACTTTACATTACAACGGAAGTAGATGGAATTACTTACGAAACATTGCTGCCATTGTTCTCTGTTGGTGTGAGTAATGTCCCTGAAGTCCTCACATCTTCAGGGCACTGGGTGGAGACTGGACATCCATCAAACTCTGCTTCACCACTGTCTCTCTTTGGTGGGCATTTCACATTTCCTGCCCATAAATTCTGGTTATGGGAAGTGGGCAGATTTTGGACTGGGAGCAGATTTAGTTCCAGTGGTTGTTTCCTGCTCTGACAGTGTTTGTGACTTACAATCAAAGGTGTCAAGCCAGAGATGTTGATCAAATGACAACTGGCATACGAGCCCTCGCTTAAAGACCGACCCAATGGTTGATGTGATGGAAAATCTTTGTTGCCTTTTGTAGAACTCATGCTGCTCAGATCCGCTTCACTGTGGTGCTCTCTCGGCTTTTGCATGCTTTCAGGATGGCAGCTGCTGTATTGTTTTCCCCAAAACATTCTTTGCTCTTTTTCAGCTGGTGTTTCAGGTAACTGAGGCGCTTTTGTTTCTTTGTCACTGCTCCCTGTGACCTCAGATTTCAAAACTTGGTTGGGATTTACAAGAGAGATGCTTTCATTTACACTTTCTGCAATATTGACCACCTCTTTTGGAGAAGTTTTCTGCAGAGGGAGGGAGCTTTCTTCCTCCCCCACCTCACTCCTTTTCTTATCCCGCTCCACTCTCCCACGTTTCCCTGAAGAACTTGCAGCTGTGTGCTGCTGAATCTGGTCCTTATCAGCGCCTCTTTTCCTCTTCTGCATCTCCTCAAGACGGTGTCTGACTTCTTGGCACTGGACCCAGGCTGAATTCCACACTCTCGTCGCTCCCGAGGCCCCTGATCCCACGCTGCAGACTTTAGCTTTCACAGCCTGAAAGTGCTGGGTGGAGAATTCACCACCTAATCTCTCCTCATACATTTGGAGTTTGCTTGGAGTCTGAACTGAGTAACACCCCTGCTCTACTTGCTCCATAAAATGACTACATTCTTCGGTCAGGGCAGACACCTGGACAGAGCAAGTCAGAGAAAAAAATTGATTCAAGATTGTGGATATAAAAGTGAGTGTAAATCAGTCAAAAATGATTTGTAAAAAGAAGTAGATTAAAAATGTCAGACATGAAAAAGTGCAGAGCCATGGCAAAAAAAACCCAAACCTTTTGACAGAAGCTGTACACATGCACCAGTGCGTTCAGTTCTTTGTATCTCTGTTCTGCCCGCAACATAAAGTCTTCTACATTGGATTTGAAAGTGCTGACTAAAGTCCGAAAAATATCCGTCGGCGGACTTGAGCCACTGGTGCCAACAATCCTCTCTGCCTCCGTCACAAGGGCGAGGGCATACTGTTTTTTCTCCTGAGAAAAAAGGAAAAAAGTTCAAGTAAAGTGTATTTTCCTTTCCCATATTTGCTGTATGTTGTGTATTTATGGAAAAAACACAGAAAGCCAAATAAGACCAGCGTTTGTTTTTGTAATTTTGGAGCAATACCTTGGACTCAGCAAGAAACAGATGAAAGCACTTTAAGACATTTTCAGTGCACATGAGGTTGTCCTCTGTTGTGTAAGAGGCCTTCAGTCTCTCTTCGCCTTCTGCACTGAACCACATACCAGTCTATAAGATAGAATGTGACGATCAGGTCATTTTATCTTACACTTTAACATATCTGTGAGAAATAGAAAAAGAGTTGACCAACTTTTTCTTTTGTATAAATGTAATAAAAACTATATTATTACATTTTATATGTTTAATCTTAAATTCTAGATTTCAATGGTACCATAGTTATCTTGTTTTCTGTCTCTCGGAGTCTGAAGAGAAAGTCCAGGTGTTGCAGTGACTCGTTGGATCTCATCACCAGCGTGTGGAGCTTTTCTTCAAACTGATTATACAAATGTGTCACGGACTCCAAAGCATCTCTATGAAAAAAGAACAAATGTATTATGAGTACATTCAGTGGAACCTCTGTGCTCTGTGTCAACCACAATAGATGCAGATATTTGAGGAACTTTAATGAGGAGGGCAGGTTGTGCTGGATGAGGAGCACATCTCGTCCGCTGCATTAATTTAGTGGCAACCCAACCCCTCCCATTGTGTCATGACAGTGTTTTTAGTTTACAGTGTCAATGCGGTTATCAGGTACGTGATGTATTTTCTCTCAAAAAGTAAGAAGCAGGGTTATTTTCTTCTCTTGGACCTAATAAAATTGACATGTAGTCTTGTCTCTGCATCCCTCTAGTGGCATCTTTTTGGTACTTAAGGTAAAAATAAAAGTATAAACCGTTACTTATTGCTGAAGTATGTCAAACTAGTTTTTTTTATAAACAACGTTCTCATAATTACTGGAAACTTTGTAGCATTCTGTGTTTGTCTTCTTGGTTATTGGTCAAGACCTATTATGCAGATTAAGACATACTGTTGGCTATGCTTGGAACAAAACAATCCATCCATTCTTCCATCCATCTGATACAACACAAAGATTCTACAAATTATGAATATCTAGTATAAACATTTGTATTTACACAGTATACATTAATGTTATCTTAACATTTCATCTGAAAGGAAAGCTACTCCACCTTTAATACAATCATTCACATACAGCAGGGGTGTCCAAACTCGGTCCTCGAGGGCCAGCGTCCTTCAGGTTTTAGCTCTCTCCCTGCTCCAGCATACCTGAATCTAATGATGATGTCATCACCAAAGTTGTGAAAAAGCCCAATAACGAGCCTCCTATTGAAATCAGCTGTGTTGCAACTGGGAGAGGCAGAAACCACGCAGGACACCGGCCCTCCAGGACCGAGCTCAGACACCCCTGACATACAGGAACTATTTCTTCTTATGCCTGTTATAGACGCATGAGTGAAGTCAGTACATGGTGACGATTGCACCTCACACAAGTAGTAGTGTGTGGAAATAATTATTGGATAAAAGATTTGTAAAAACATCTATTTCGTAAAGCTTTAGACTGATGATCATAAATGGTGATTTGTATCCTGAATCCCATTGCTTTTTGAGCTTACACCAGTGTTTACACTGAGAGAATAATTACAGTAGGTATCTTCCCATGGCTGTTTGAGAGAATACAAGCTGTACCGATTTACATGACCTTCAGCTGCCTGTTGAATTTCTTTCACCTGTGAGAGAAGATATCTCCCACACCGTAAATAAGATAATATCAAAATTAATTACTCCTGGGAAATATTTTGAGGGTCTTCCAAGCCTTAAATATAGATTTTGACAAATACAATAGTCACATTAAAAAAAACATTTGCACCTCTGTAAAAAAGTGACAAAATCAGACCCTGACTGCAATCTATTCTGGAATAAACAGTTTATCTGGCAGATCTGGATAGCCCATTGTCTAATCTCAGCCCAGTTATCTCTGATCTGCCCTCAAGGTGTCCATAGAAGTAGAGATTAGTGTACATGATGCATGCAATACAGCTGAACATCTGTCAGTCTTCGATGCTGTTTTCTCCAGTTCAGGGCCGTGGAATGCTTTTTCTATCCCCACTAATGAGCGAAGGCAAATCGGCAGTCCATCATACGGTAAATATTAAGAGACATTAAGAGACATACATTCACATTCATACATATTTTCAATTTAGGATCTCCAGTTCAATGAGTTATGGGAGAAAACTGTAGACCCTGGAGAAAACGTGCATATACACAGGGAAAACATGCAAACTTAGGACAGAAAGGCCCGACCTGTAGCGGAACCTTTGCTTCACTATGCTCTCTTTTCCATTGGAGATGGTAGCATTATTATTGATGCAGGGTAGAAATTGTTTATTATATGTAATGCATTTAATTTATGGCACCATACTAATCCATGCTAGAATTTTCTCTTGATAACTTAATTTCCTATCCTTGCATAACAATGTATGTGAAAGGATTTTAACAAATGTGCTGTATTGCACTCTATTTACGCAATTGATATGATTGAAACACACGGCAGTAGGTCAGATATCTAGTACTGTACCTGTAATCTTCAGATTGGGGGAATCTGAACTCTCTCTTCATCCTGGCCAGTAAAGCTCCTCCCTCTCTTTGCAGTGTAACCAGTCTTGTGTCTTCCAACACCTCTTTCATTGAAACCTTCTGTTCCTGAATGCATTGCTGGACTTCCTGCAACAGCCAGAGCAATAGTGTAACCATGTAATTTCCTAGATTATATATATCTCTGTGCCATATTTTTTCAAAATTAGATTTGTGCTGACAATGCAGCATCCTATAATGAACGTGTATGCATTACCTGGGCGGTATCCATTTGTCTTCTGCTGTCCACTTTCATGATGGCCTTTTGCAACAAGCAGTCTGCCTCTCGCAGGTCAGTCAGGAAAGAAACCAGTCTCTGAAATGAGTTATATTCACATCATGCAGGTAGATGCTTGTGGTGTGTGGAAAAAAACACTCTAGGCAAAAGCAAACTGGAGTTGAAGCTATTCAGTGAGTTACAATATATTGCAGCCACTTATCAGGACTTTCTGTCTTGTTAATCAGCACCTCTGTTTATTGGTTCTTTTAGTTTATTAACCCCTCCTATTACTAAAGGTCGCACATCACTTCAATTGTCCACAGTTAAAACATTGTGGATATTGCCCCAATGTGCACAAATATTGTGTAGTGAGCAAAGGGGGTTGTACCAACTCACATTCAGCACTTTGCACAATGATGATTAGTCAAAGATAAGATTGAGCTGTTTAGCCCTGTTTAGCCCTGCTATGGACTAAAGCAGAGCCAAAAAACATCAAAGGACATGCATGTTTGCAGTGGGTGTGTGGGTAATGCACCATTTCCACTGTGGTTGAACAGCTTTCTCCTAAGACAGATGGATAAGGAAGATAAACCCCCAATGGTTAACCTTCTTTTATAGAGTTGCACGATAGTCAAACTTGTGATATGGAGTGGGGCTGTTCTGTATTGTAATTGCAATATGACCTGCGAAAAATAACATTTAACTGAATGACAGTTGTCTTTCTCAGTTTCATCAGTTGTCATTCTCCTTTGGGGTTTGTATTTCCAAATACCGGTGCCATTTATATCCCTGAACCCATTTTTAAAACTATAAATTTTTTTTAGTCATATTTGGACTTTTGGTTATTGCCACCAGGCGTGACATAATATTGAAATAATGAAGTAAAATATGATCCGATGTCAATTTTTCCGCAATTCAGTCAGTCTTTTGCGATATGTATACTGTATAGTAAATGTTGATCATGATACATTTGTAGAATATCATAAAGCCCTGCTTTATTTCTGTGTAATTATGAAATCTATTACATTTGTTGTGAACAGTTAAATTGTAGTACCTGATGGAACTGCAGCCAGTCTTTGTGACAATACATGAATGTCCCCCCGAGGTCAGAGGTCAGCTGGCAGACTTCCACTGTCTTGTTTAGTGCTTTCATAGTTGTCACCATGTCCATCTAATAGAAGAAAAGAGGTGATCAGAAAGGCAGAGTTGCACTCACCTGAAGTGTCAGATCAGATAGAGACTAAAAGTTGTGTTTCTGACCTGCAGACCTGGCTGTTTTTCTGGTCGTGGACATGTGTCTTTGTCCATCAACATGACAATACTGTGGACGGCATGGAGAGCTTGTTCCTGTAACGGGTAGTGAGGTGAACATGTTAGAAATGAAGGAGGCGTCCTGTGCATCGATTTACCTGAAACAGTATTATCTGTGAGATTCTATAGTGAATACATTCTCACTTCAATTGGACTTTAATACATAACTGTTTTCTCACTCTGTCATGAAAAATCCTGATTGTAACAGATCTACATTATATTTAAAACAGTGAATCAGCATTTTGAAGAATGTTTTGGATGTGTGCCGGTGGGCTTGTTATGTATACCTGAGCCATCAGCAGAGCTTTGTAGAGGTGAAGTGGAGGAGGCTTCTTCTTGGCATTTATGATCAGAGTCATTCCCAGCTCTTGAACATCTTTCCTAGAGAAAAAAATAAAACAATCAATCATTACAGAGTGCATCATAGCTTATTCTTTTATACATATTAGTTGTCACAAAATGCCAGATTTAAGATCTTTCAGATTTAAATTACTTCATATTATCTCTACTTCACTTCATCTGTCATTCACACACGCACTTTGTAATTCTTTGCACATCTTTTTCTACATCTTTCATGCCTTCACACACCCTTCCTAATGACCCTTCTTCAGTTACAGCTGTGTGAACCCACATCAGACCAGGCTGCTAATTCTGGCAAAACCCTGCATACCAGACAGCTGGCAGCCTGCCTGGCTGCACACTACTGTGGTACAGCCCTTTGCATCAGGGCCCTCTGAGGTCAAGTAGCTTTTTCAAATTCAAAGTTTCCATTTGCTTTAGTGTAAACAAATTATCCTACTCTAATAGCACTTGTGTTCTTTAGCACACCCCTGGGTGTTTGTGACCCAGCTTTTGATGAGTGTAGTCATTTTTAAAAAATTTTATAGCCAGCTTTTAATGAGGAATGAGAATTATAGCTTTATTTGTTGTAAAATATTAACCATATAAGCTGACACCCCATAAGGGACCACTAAATATGGATGGAAAATGTTGTGCTTTGTTTTTTAAACCCTGCTCTAAATTCTGGAAAAATGTGAGAGTGATAATGTGCTGCTCTCTTGTGGTGAGACCTGTTCATGCACGTCAAAGCACAGTGAAGCACAGAACATCCTTTGAGACTGTCCAACTCAAGAAAAACCCCATCATATTAAAAATTTGTGGGAATCAAACGTGCATACCTTGGTATCGAGTGTAAGTAGAGTAGTAATTCACAAACAGTCTGTGCTGACACAAGAGGGGACATCCACTCCTTTCTGTCACCGTGGACCTCCACCACTGCCCTGCCTGTCCGGTCCCGGCTGCCTGGAAGTCAACAGAACACAGAGCAGGAGCATTAATAAAGTGCTTACAATAACGTCTAATTATGATTGATCTTTTTTTTTTTTCCAAACAGATACATAGTCATAATTGTCTTCTCGTTGCCCCATTTCATTTGTGTCATTTACCTGGTAAACAAATAATCCCCAGTTCAAGCAGACCACTGATTCTCCTAACGTTACATTCTTCATTTTGTGGAGGCAGCTGAGTGTCAGGAGTTGAAGATGAAGGTAGCTTTACTTGTGGGGCAGATGGCTTTTCTGTCTTCAGATTGAGGAGTTTGGAGCTGGTAGTTTCATCCTTACTTGACAGGAATTCTGTCAAAAAATAGAAAACATTTTTTCCATAGAGAGCTCAGAAAATGTATCACAAGAACATTACATTCTGAACAGTAAGAAAGAAAACGTCTTGTGGAAGATGCTTTGAGGGCTTTTTTTTTTTTTAAACTACTTGTCTTTGATGATCTGTTTTAGTCATTTGCCAATTTAATGCCAATCGTGATGATTAATTTGTTTAACCATTACCTTTAACAACTGCTTGTCTTTATGGGCCCACTCCACACAGCTAACAGCTTCTAAACATTGGACATGGTTTCTATAACAAAGCACAACAGTGGCCTGGCTAATAAAGCCTGGGTTTGATTTTTAGACATCCTAATAGGCATCCTCTGAGTTGACAAGGCCTCATCTGTTCTCTCTTTCTCTTTGCCACTTTAATAGTCCATGAAAAGCATGTCGCCAGTCAGGATCTCGACTTGCCCCTCTGAGGGCATGTGGTTGCATGCCAGAGGGTTCAGAGGACAGAGGAACCTCCTAGTCTTATGTTATGCTGTCTCTCATCATTAGAAAACGGCTCTGCTTCAACTTTGCACCCAGTGGGTTCGTCCCTCTCCCTTCCAGCATGATATTTCCGTTCATTCCCTTGATAATGGAAATGACGTGAATGGGGCCAAGAACTCAGACAGCAGTTGGAAAATCCCTGGAGGAAGATCATGCTCGAACCTGATCTTTGACCTTTGAACCTTTATAACCTTCATAAAGAGTGTTTATAAACTGCGACCCTCAGTGGAGGGCACGCCCCAAACATGCAAGGTCACGGTCGAGTTTCACTTTTTTTGGTTTAAAATGATCAGAGACCGGTTTAGTTCTAAGAATTAAATATGTCTACATGTATTAATAAAGCACAGATGTTTTTCATTTGTACACGGGACAACAGGATATCTAAAGACAATGGAATACGTCAACAGTATCTTGATAGTGTACCTCTAACTTGTTTACTCTGCTTACCTTTTTTGTGGCTCCTTTGTCTGTCCAGCTTCGGCATCTCCTGATCCAGTAGTTGGTCTTGCTTACAATGAATGAGGCTGGTGATGGTTTCAGGGCAGATATCACTGTGACTTCTGGTGTTGAGTTTATAAAGAAGTTGACTTCCTAAAGATGTCTCTGACACAGTGGACAAAGACCTTGTTTTCACTTTGTGTTTGCCTGATGGTTTGGCACCCTCACCCTTCTGCTGAGGTTTCTCTTCACTGTCACAGGATGCAAGAGGCACATCTGTCACAGGATGTACACAGGCAGTATGTGTTGATTTCTGAGTAATAAGTTTGGTCTGAAGTCTGTGACCATGGCTCAAACTGGGAGGCGATTTCAATTCAGCAGTTGTTTGTTTAACTGGGTTTTCTGATTCAGAGCTGGTATGCGGTTGAGATTCTGACTTTTGTGACATTGCTTCATAGGAGAGTTTGTATCGGCAAGGTTCAATATTTAAAATCAAGTGGTTAGAAATGTTTCCTGATTGGTCTTGTTGAGCTTCAGTTTGACCTTTGGATTCTGTTTCCCCTTCCTCAGACAGGCCTACCTCCTCTAAGGCAGCCAGGAGATCCACACTCCCTTTCTCGAAAGCGGCGGGGTTTTTCAGTGCTGCCAGGTAAGAATCTCTATACCTGCTTTTCAAATCCTGTTCTATGAGCTCCTGTGAGAGTGGTTTCTGACTGCATGGTATACAAGGTTCATCTCTATACTGCAGGGTCTGTCCACAAAAAGCACTATTCCCAGGCGGTACAGGTGGGGGTGGTCTGACGGGTTTGAACAGAAGTGAGTCAAGTGGATTCGGGTGGCAATCTTTTGGTTTTTCCTTGATCTCCTTCCCTTTGCCAATATCCACCAAGTCTACATAATCACCCTCAATCTCTTGGTAGTTCTGACTGTCCCAGCTATTAGGAGAAACCCAACCCACAGGTTTGAGGAGAGGTTTAGGGCAGGATTTAGGGGTTCGTCTTTCATGATCCACTTTGACAAGCTTCGAAGAAGAGTCCGCAGCTCTCAAAGAGCCAGACATCCTGTCTTTAGCTGCAAAAACCATGGCTTCCAAGGGGAGGGTGGCGGAATGAAAATGGAAGGCACCTGAGAACTTTTTGGGCTCAGGGGGAGGTTCCCGACAACTTTGCATGATCTTAGGCTTGTCTAAAAACTCTGGTATTGCAATCTTAGCCCAAGGTAACTTGATTACTCCTTGATCCGTGCAAAGCAAACAGCGAGTCAGAGGAGTTCCTTGACGTCCTTCATTGACGTCTTGAAGCCAGTCCTCAGTGAACATGCAGGGGTAAGAGGTTTCAGGGATAGGGGTCTCCTCCACCTCTCGACATCCCTCCTCCAGAAGGCTTTTGAGGATGATGCGAGCGGCTTGGTCCCCAAAAGGTTCCACCTGCAGATAGAAGTCACCAGGACGCAACAGCAAAGGGTTGACAGGCGCTAACTGGATGACGGTTTTGTTATGAAGACACAGAGGCCAGCCTTCACAGCGGAAAACCACATCGGAGAATCCAGCCTAGGAGAAAATCACGAGTCCTGTTACAATATTATTTTTGATTTGGATTCAGTGCAGTTCATTTCTCCTCACTATGTTTGTGATTTCACATATACTTAAAGAACACACTGCATATAGGTAATGTATTAATAAAATTATGCCAACTCAAAGCTTAAAATACTGAAGCTGTAGACCAAACAAAACCTGTAAACTTTATAAAGCCCTCAGTTCATAGCAACAGAAAAATGTGAATATTTCACAATGTTTCTACACTTAAAATAAGTGTTATGTGGGATACAAGCAATGTAATAAATGGATCACAACTTACTTTTGTGGTTTTTTTTTTTTTTGAGGATCAATAAAGTTGTGTATAGGTTTTTGTTGACAGTAGAATTTCACTTTATCATCTTTAATACTTTTCAGTTTGTTGATACAAAATTAGAAGTCTTCATGCATTTCCTACATAATACACCATATATTCCATACAGTGCATTGCTTATATCCAATTAAAATAATGTAGAAGTGAATAGTGGTCTTTATTAATGAGGCTGTTCTGATTTGTTCACTTCCTGTTTCTGTCATCCTGGCTTTCTTAAAGCTCTGTGCACTGTCACTCATGTGTTTAATAATTGATAAGAGATCCTCAAAGGCAATGCCTTGTTGTTGCTCATTTACTTTGAGAGTTTTAACTGACAACATTTTGGCCAAATCGGGTTGAATAACTAACTAAAAACCAGTATAAAATAGGTGAATACATACTAGCTTTCGCATATTAGAGATGAGAGGAACTATGTGGCTAAGTGTATCTTTTCTAAGAATTA
The DNA here is from genome assembly GCA_900302745.1 of Parablennius parvicornis. Lineage (NCBI taxonomy): Eukaryota > Metazoa > Chordata > Actinopteri > Blenniiformes > Blenniidae > Parablennius > Parablennius parvicornis. The sequence goes on along the minus strand of OMNM01022620.1, from coordinate 19,100 downwards.
ATACTCACACATGCTGCTTGTTGGACGCTCTCCAGCAGGTGTTTGGATGGGATGAGGAAGTCCAGCAGGCACTGCAGAGCATCACCGTGATAACGCTCATCAATGGTGCGAAACAGTTGGCTGAGCACGATGGGCGCTGTGGCCTCGAAAGGTGGGAAGAGGGCCGACAAGGCACTTTGTATGGACGAGTCCAGAGATTCTGGATTCTGGAAGACACAAAGACACAAAGGTCAGTGGCAGGAGTTTTGTATAGAGTCGGTAAATATTCCTTGCAGTTACATTTCACCTCCTAAAGAGAATCCATTCATACACATAACAGAACAATAGGAGGTGAATTATAAGCATAATTTAACCATTTGTCAAGCAAGTGATTATTTGATAAATTCTTCATATCTTCAAACCAATTATATGGAATTAAGGACAGAAGACATGAAAACATGTGTGTGACATTAAAATTGTTGCTCCAAATGTGAATTTTTTTGCATTTGTTTTAGTAATGACGGTGAATGACACTCCCTCATTACACATGACTTTATTAACAAATTAACACTGATGTGTTTTTCTCCTTGTTGGAAAAGCACTTCAAAATCCTAAATCGTAATCCCAATTTGTGCAAAACATCACCTAATATAGGCATTTGTTTAAAGTTGACACCTTATTTGGATGAAGTACCCATTGTAAATAAAAAAAAACAATGGACACATTGGTGAAATGTTTATCAGCCTTTGATGGTATACATTTAAATGTTTATGAGCTTTACGAAAATGTTGACAAAAACAATAATATATTTATCTAAATGAATCTTCCATTACATAATCAGACAAAAACAACCTGCTGTACTAACATCCTGGTGTTGCATTTGTTCTAGTTTTTAATGGCAGCTTTCCAACGTGCTTCATTGGACATATGCTATTATTATTCACAACCCTTTTCATTCTGTTTAGAGTAGAAATATTTATATGCGTCACGAAAAGTGAACACCACGAGTTATGCCCTCAGAGGGATTCACTCACCACTTGCTTCCTGTTTATGTTGTGTCTTTAATGAACGTTATGAATGTTTTACATTGACATGCTCGTTAGGTTATTTTGTTTAATCCAATGTAGCTGAATGTGTGAAAATTGTCATATTGTGTCACTGTAAAGGGGGCTGTGATTTACAAAGGTAAATATCTACTTGGACAAAACATTTGGATGGATGCTCAAGAACAAAATGATAAAATGAATTGTTTAAATACACAATTTTAATTTCGAATCCCTTTAAAATATTTAGGTTCATACACAAAAAGTTATTTGATATCAGGTTTTCTTTATGCGTGCACCTGTGGATTATTACATTATCTCTGGGCAATTAAAGGAGACATCTGTGAAGATAAAAAGGTATGAGCGGTTTCATGCAGAAGCTTTTCAAGTCTTTTATGGAGATGATTAAATCTTCCCCGCATGAATCTCTGCAGCTTGTTTTATGTCTGGCCAGGACTTACTTCATTTGAGCTGCTGTATCTGCAGTAAAGTCAGGCGACAGCCTCTGGTCTAATTCAAAGTGACAAAAAAGCATATGGCTTCATCACAAATGTCCATGTATGGCACCGTACTGTATGTTGGCTTTCACTTTATGCACAAGTCTGCTTTTGAAAGTGTTTTTGAATGCTTGCATAGAAAAGCCACAAGCACCAGCTGTGCCACGGTCCAGCTAAACACATGGAATCCATTCAGATAAATAGAGGGCATCTTTAAAGCAGTTTTGGTCCAACGTTAGACATAATTTCGAGATATGAGGCCAGATTATTTTTCTGCAATGCTGGGCACGCAAAATACTGCACATGTGTTGAAAATAACGCATGACAACTGAAAGTAATTCAATGTGGGGGTCTTCATGTCAATCAGCTTTAAAATGTGAGATGAATCCAGAGTTAGGTCCACTGAACAAATGTCTTACAAGGTATATGTGCATTTGAGTCTCCGGTATTACAGTGAAAAAATTAGGAAGCTAACATGTCAGTATGCTCACGTCAGTCAGCTGAAGTAAACGGTATTTATTCACATTCTTAAAATCAAGATTTTTTTCTTTCATTTTGTGGTGTCAAATTACAGAGCAGAGTTTATTGGAGTTGGAAGAAACAAATGGTCAGTTATTCAAGTGAGATTAATGCAACAGGAAAAGGAGAAAGATTTAGTGATGCACCGGTATGTAAATATTGAACTCAGAAGGACTTTGTGGTGTGAGCACAGTGGACAAAGTCTGGGCAGATATTCATGTAACCACATTACATCATTACATTATATCTTCGATGTTGTTCAAGAATATTACGGGACTTACTTTTCTACATTTGTAACTTTTTAGTCAGTTGAAGAAAACATGAAACTAGATGTTATTTATAAGGTAGAAAGTGTCTCTTTTTGTGATGTTCAAATGTGATTTTCACAATCTTAGAAATGGCAACGCCTCGGATCCTCCCAATGTTCCTTGGGGAACCTAAACCCATGACTGGCCCAAAACATTTTGCAAACGCTGCATGCGAGCAAGTTAAAACTAAATGGCACTAAATATATAGCATATGTGTCATTATCACAATGTGCACTTGATCTCGAAGTAGAGTGGTAGAACTTTTTACTCCCGAACAAGTTTAAAATGAAAATTGTTGAGCTTCAAATGCACAACTGACACTTCATAGTAAACAAAACCATGAGCTTTAAAGGTAAATGTACAGTTTTGATTCACATTATTCTCAATCAAATGCTTAGAAGAAGAAAAAGGTGCAGCATATTTGTAGAAGTTATCAATGACAATACAGACTTGACGCATCTTATGGATCTGAACAAGTCATTTGCTGATCACAGCAGGCCTGCTATTCATACAATCAGTTCTCAGTATCCTGCTGTGTTAATCTCTCAGCCCTACAAAGGCCTCAGTTTTTAGTTCCTTTCCTCATTTTAGGTTGATGGCCTCGGAGAGACTAGACCAGCCCTGGGTAAACACTGGAGCTGCAGCTTCAAAGGACTCATACTGGGACCGTTTAGCAGATGAGAATGCCTGTGAGCACCTCACACAAAACTCTTGGGGGGTAAAATGTTATTCCGTTCTCGCAGTTGTTTATGATTCACTTACTTGAAGGACTTACAGAAAAATTAAGTTTGAATAATGCAGTCAAGTAGACTCTTGACTGCATTGCACTTCGTCCAAATACCTGTGAACTCAGCTAAAGCTGATGAACTGCATCACCAGACAGTATAGGATGTTGGATGCAAGTCAATATCAATAATTGACCACTTGCAGTATTCTTCGTCCATGTATACCTTGAGGTCGTTTCATGTCCTCAGTAGAAAAGAATGCTTCCTTTTTCTGATTGCGCACATCTGTCACAATAGATCATGAAACGGAGAGCTGAATACCTTTGAGGCACGCTCTTGAATGGTAATGCATCACAGCTGTTTAAGACTGACTGCAGCCCTTTAACATTGGGTTTCTACTGTATTTCTCAGAGTGAACAGTAGACTTGAGGTCATGTCTAATAAAACTCAGCTCTGTTCAGTCACTGAATAGAGCAAGGGTTGTTTAATTGCTTCAGTTTTGTTTAAATTAGTTCAGTCTGTGTGTACAGTTTGTGTTATGAATGCACAAAGGTCACTGATAAAGGACCCCACCCTTTTTTAATCTGATCACTTTTTCACTACAATTCAACCCAATTTAGATTTCAGGATATTTCTTCAGCAATGTCTTTCTAAAGATTAGATCTAAATCTTTTTTGTCAGCCCGGACTATAACAGTAATAACTCTTCAGGAATAGATGTCACTTTTGTGGGTGGTTTGGCTCGTGATAGTTTTGTCAGTGCTACCCCTTGACATTTATATAGTGTAGCTTGGCTGCACCTTGTTCAAACAGCCAAATGAATTGAGGGAGGGTGACTGCTTGTGTTATGAGTCATATTTCTTATTACATTACACTCAAAAGCTTCCTGCGTTGCTAAGTTGACTTCATTGAAGAAAACAGTCAGATATCTTACGCAGAAGGTACGGGAGCTTCCTCTGTTTGGAGTGGATTCGATTTTAATGACATGGCATCACAGTCATACAAAAACACAAAGTGACATTGAAGCAGGCGAGAATGCTCTATGATGTAAAACTGCTGCTTTCACCCTCAACGTCTGAGTGCTTTGAAGTGAACAGTGTGGTTCCTTTTCAGAAATTAATGTCCGAGACAAAGTCAAAGCTTTCAAAACATTGTAAATGCAGTGTACAGTAAAGAACATGTGAATACGTTTTGTTGTTCTTAACAGTGTTACCTAGTCTGATCATCATGAGATACACACCACCCATTAAAATGTACCTCTTCTTAAACTTTAGGCACACTTGAACAAGGTCTGTTTGGAATCAGGCTGTGCACACACCCCTTGGTGAATGCAAATAGTTGCCACCACACACATAGTTTCTCAGGATAATCCACACCAAATACTATTCAGGGGAATAGTAAAGTATCGTTATCATCTACGAGCATTTATAATAAAAGCATCAGGTTTTGTAGCACCAGTTAGCTATTTTCTACAATATCACCATAAATATGCTTTGTAATTGCTTACATTTATCAATCCCTTGTTTCTCTTGTCAATGTCTTGGCTTTGCTTTCTCTATCAGACTTAGACTTTTACATGTCAAATATTTTACCTCTTCAAGGTGAACTTACAATGACAAAAAAAAAAAAAAAGATTTGCTGCTTTTTCATTAAAGGTATTTTACTCCCACAATCAGCTAGTGAGGAACATTCGCTGGAGCTTAAATTCCGAACCTCTATCTTGGTCTGCTGTGACTGTTGCTTTTGATCAATGTCCAGTTGACCACATTCCTACACTGCCTCCTCTGCACATTCAAGACAAGGGGATTCCCTCTCTTCCCACTATTGTCCGGCTCAGCCTGTGATTTAACTCTAGAAAGAACTGCAGTCTCCACCAGCAATCTTTGTTTGGCTGAATTGGTATGCTACCATGGACAAGAGGCATTTGTTGTGAGGCTACACTCTCCCTTTGTCTTGTCCACCATTTAGACCCCCCGAGGAGCTTTAGTATCAGGCGGATAATTGCAGGTTTCGCCTTATTGCCCGAGGCTGTGGCTGATGAAAGTCTTGGTCCAGATTTGAGCCACAGCACAAACAAACTGTCAGAATGTGTTTCTCACAATGTGTCAACAGCCACAAAGAATCAAAAATAATGGTCAAAAGACAAATTGACCACATTGTGTTTGTAAAGAAGATTAACATTTGAAAACGAACGCTGCTCTTGATGTGGCATGTCTAAAGGCTCTGCTGATGTCTTCAACATGACTGGTCATCGCTCTGTTTTAAAATCCTCTGCACAAATGGACCATCAGTTCACCCTCAGGCAAAAACCAAAAAATAAACTAAAGTGGCAGTTTTGTTAAACCCTGCCAGTAAATCCTGAAGCTCGCCTGTATTCTCCATGTTCAGACTTGTAGAAGCATTCAAGAGTCACCAGCAACTCATAGCAGCAGACATTCACAGCGTGGACCCAGACGACTGCTGGTGTTTGGGACCAAATCAGATGAAACTTTTATCATGGGAAGAAAAAAGACTAAAGATCTCCAGTGGGTTGTCAGGCTGGTTTTGCACAGAAGCCAGTAGTTGGACAGAAGCACCTGGAGTGATCTTAATCGACAAGTTTAGTCAGTCTCAGAATCATCATAATCAAAAACATTCAATCAGTCTGACAATTTTTTACTGAATTTCTCCTCAAACATTCAACATCCTGGTGATGAGTCCCAGACATCTCAGTATATGACATACTCTGCTCAGATTTACAGATTTTCATATTTTGTGATTCAGAAGAAGCTAAAGATGGCACATAAACAGTATAAATTTTCAAGCTTGGCCTTTTTTTCCCTTATCTTGTATGAGATCCAAGAACCGGATAAAACAGGCTAGTTTGTACAGGATGTGGCTGAGCTGAGATTTGATTTCACAAATTACTACAGCAAACAAGTAGCTTACACCTTAAGGTTCTTGAGACAATACTGCTGGAAACGTTCGTGTTGAAATTTGCCTTTTAGTATCTTACAGGACAATGAACCAACTGTGTCTGAATCTAGCTTAAATCTCTGTTTTCATCACAAACTCTGACTCATGTCTACAGTTAATGGCAACCGTGATATTGAAAAACCTGCCCTGAGACTTTACTTGCATCCTTATCTGATTTAAGTATACTGCTTTTTGGACGCTTGTCTGTCATGTAACCACATGATCAGACAGGTGAATAGTTAAAGAGGCCTTTCACTGATGGTTGTTGAAAACACAGTGTCACTTGGATTAAAGATTAATGTTCTTTTGAACAATAAAAAAACAAACATTACCTGTAATGACTGAAAGATTTCACACAGGTTTTTGTTTGCCCTCCATAGATGATTATAACATGAAATGATCCCTTTGAAAATGAGAAAGTAAAGCCTCTTGATCTGAGTTTATTTAATTTTTTTTTTTTTAATGCCAGGGATAAATTACCACTGTTTATATTTTTAGAACAGCAAAACATTACAGGTGTTAACATAGATTTAGTTCTGATCTGGCAAAACAAACATCTGAAGTAATATACTGCAAATAACATTGATTCAGAGTCCATTAAGCCATGAGCCATGATACATTTCTTATTTACATCTGTCACCATGTGTAAATGTTTTCGAGAGTGAACTAAGTACGGACATCTGCTCCTCTTCAGTCCTGAGGAATGCAACGTTTTCTATTCAGCGCAAGTAAACAGCAAACAGTAAATGATACACTGAGAACAACTCTTGAAACCTATACTGGCGATAGCCAAACGGAGCTTTAACACATGAAACTGGACAGACACCCAGTCTGGGAAGGAAATGACAATGTTGGATTTCTACAAACAATGGATGCTGAAATGTGACGAGCAGATGGCCTATTCACTGAATGTTTCCTCTCAAGACCTGGCTGTAGCTGTTTTGAAAATATATTGCAGAGCCTCTGTTGAATTTGACCCACTTGTGTTTGTGTGTGTGTGTGAGAGAGAGAGAGAGAGAGAGAGAGAGAGAGAGAGAGACACATTCACACACTTGACAAACTGAATACATATTTGGCACCGTGACCAATTGGAATATCGGGTGGAGCTGAAGAAGCCCAGATGTCAACTGGAGTTGGTATAAAATGATCAGTGATTCCTTTGCTATCTCTGTTACATAGGGAAGTGGTTCTTCATTCTCATCACCATTAGCAATAGTTTAAAAAATTTCATATGCTCAATAGCCCCAATCCCAAAGTCTCCAGGAAAAAAAAAACACATTGTACCCTTCTACACACCATGGTCAAGCTGAACGTTAACATTGCGATCTGTTACTGCCCAGCCTTGATTACAGGGGTGTGTAATTTTATTCCCAAGGGACCTACATATATAAAAAAAAAAACCTAGCACTACTGTGGAAGGCAAAGCAATATGTTCTCCTAAAATCTATGAATATATACCAGTTTAAAATCAGTACATAAATAAACTTTCTCCCCTCCATCAGTCAAATTCTTCGTGTTTGAAAATTGTGATTCACTTTGAAATCTTTCAACACGGGGCAAAGCATGAACTATGCATGCTGGAAGAATGAAGCAGTCAATTTCAAAATCAAAGGAAAACATTTGTATTGCAAAATGTACGCAAACTTTATTTTGATTTATCAATTTAAATAAAAAAGAAATTAACTGTTCAAAGAAAGGGTGAAGAGAAACCATTCAGCATGAGGTGTTTCGAGAAAGAATAAATGAAGTGAAATCAGTTTTCCTAACAAAAACAAGAAACAACACCTCTGGTGGCCATGTGGTAGATAAAGCTACTTTCCTTTGCATGGGACTTCGAGGACCGTGCAGCGTTAATCTGAAAGCTTTGTATTGTGAATGCTAAATCTACCAATCATTCACTCCGTGTTTTCTGAAACTTCGCAAAGACGATTGAAATTCCAACCTTTATAAGTGACTGAGATTGAACTCAGTGCAAATTCAAAACACAAGGGCTTCTTGCTATTAGGATTTGCATGAGCTTTGAATGAACTTTGAATACTGCGACAGACACCAGGAAGATCACTGTGTTTACTGTACACTGCTGTCAGGCCTCCAGAAGAAAGTGCTTGACCTTGTGAGTGAATAAGTGACTCAGTGTTCTTGTCATACAGTAACTAAGTGCCACAGTGTGCAGCAGAAAGCCAATGATCTGGGTTTTGTACTGTTACTAAGTGTTTACCCAGGAAATAAACTCAGGTTTGTGCACAGTGCAGTAATCTAATAATTTAGACCCTGCAGGCCTGTGACTGTCTGTTGGGGTGGTCGCTGAGAAAAACATCACTCATGCAAGAGGTAAAATAAACAGCTTGGGCTGTAAAAGTCAGTAAAACAAGTGTTGTTGTTGATGCGAGGGAAGAGTGGCCATGATGGGCAGCCAAGTCTGGACTTCTTTAAACATCCTTCCTTCCTGCTCCTTCTAAAGCCATCATTTATCTAACATGCTTGTACAGATGTTATGGATCAGACAGATTTCCATATAAAGAGAAGCAATACATTCAGTGAAAAAAACTCCTTGACGAAGTTGTTGTCTAGCCCAAACTATGGAAGTTTAAAACACTACATCACTGCTTATTATGGACAGTTTTTTGTTTTTTTTTGCCACAACAGCAACAAGTCAGAAAAAGTTCAAAAAGGCCACATCCTCCCACAAACACTTCGTCAGCCTAACGTGTTCCTGTCTTGTGGCTCACTTATCGTCATTAATTACACTCAGTTGTGACCGGGATTCTCCCGTTGTAAAAAGCTCTGCTATTTTAACTTTTTAAAGAGCTGAGCTCTGAATTAAAGAATGGCATTATGCACTCATGAAAAGCACCCAAATAATTTATACACCAAAACACTCTGCTCTCAGTGAAGCATGTCTACCATATGCATCAATAGTCAGAGTGCTTGAAGATGCAACACAAAAGACACTGTGCCTCTCTTGTCTTCCTGTTGCTCTTGTCAGTGTGCACACACTCAAAAGACTTGAGATGATTGGATGAATCTGTCCCACAAACTGTGCTCAGGATAGCAACAAACTATATCATCTCTTTCACAAAAATACGTTTAGTTTTTTTTACAAAATGAAAACAGAAAACGAGCATTATGTCACTTAAAGAAAATGTCAGAACAAAAGGATATGCTCTAAAAACTTGATTTATATATCATCTGCAAAGCCACAAGAACAAACAAATCACTTGCTGAAGCCAGAAACTCACGCTCCCAGTTACTGGGTCAGTGGAGCACTTCAGTGCTTCGGACATAAAGCAGCAGCAGTGGAGGAAGAATGGCACAAAGGAAGGAAACGTAGATGTTACTTTACCATGGTTGCAGGAGTTTCTTCTTTGTCAAGCCAGCAGTTCTTTCAGTTTTGCTCCTGATAATCATCTCCAGACAGCCTCCCTCGGCTCTGTGCTGAAAGACTTGCCATGTTTAGTACATCAACAATAGAAGTTGGCTGAAGTACATCCACATGACAGTGAGTCGCCTTGACTGACAAGTAAATAAAGTCCATTCCATTCTTCGCAAACTTCCCACCAGTCTGAGTGTGCGGCGCAGAACGACGCGAGTTGTCAAGCTGCCTGTTGATCCTTCAGCTTCTCTTTCACGTCTTCAGCTACTCAGTGTTTAGGGTGAGTGAGTGAGGGAGAGAAAGAAGGAGAAGGAGAGTGTGAGGGGGAGGAGAAAAGCGTTCCCTTTCAGAGGAAACCCCCTTGAGGCTTTTGAGTTTTTTTTTTTTGTTTTTTTTTTGTTGCTCTCTCTCTCTCTCTCTCTCTTTCTCTCTCTCTCTCTGTTACTCTCTCACACTCTCTCTCACTCTCTCACACTGTCTC
>OMNM01022597.1:8049-19603 GCA_900302745.1 Parablennius parvicornis | reverse complement strand
GATAAAAAAAAAAAAAAAAAAAAAGTAGAGCAACGCTTTTGTTTTCATCACACAATGTACTTTGTTTCATTAATGGGTCTGCCTATCGACGACCCCTGCTCTACACTATAAACATTAACAACGGGAGAACACAGACATTTGTATGGACAGGCAACAAAGTTGGCTCGATATTACAGATGACTCAAAAAGTTGTGTTTTCCCCTGTTTCCATGGAGATGGGGTGTTTTCAAAAAGTTCAAAAGAGCCAAAATATGGTTTCATTAAATCAACAGAAAATTTGTCAAAGTAATTAATTGAAAAAAGATGTAATAATAAGATATTGTAATAGTTCACGTTTGCTCTTGAGCCGTGATATTTGTTAGAAGAAACTGGAGAAAAGGAATTGTTTGATGCGTTAATGATTTACTTGTCTCTGTGTGTCTCTCTGTCTGAGCTGCTGCCTGCACTCGAAAATAGCCAGATGGAGATTGATGCTCTTGACTATGGTTAATATTTATGAACTAATAACAGGAACAAGACACAGAAACAGAACATTTACGACTGTGTAAACACAATCGGAAATCTCCTTTTAACGGGTAAGCTTGGTACACATTTAATTTTTTGATTTTGACTCCGTCTCTCATTTCGGGCTCCTTGATTTCCCCTCATTGTGTCTGATTGCTGCTCCCTGCCCTGATGTGTTTCACCTGTGCCTGTGTGTGTGATTGTCTGCAACTGGTGGCGGTATTCATCCGACATTGATGGCTAGATTTGATAGCTGGAGAGAGTCAGAGGTGCCTGGTTGACACCGTAATGAGGTGAACAGCTGGTATAATAAACCATGTTTATTATTTTGCTACAGTCTCACACTGAAAGAAATATTAAAACCAAACATTCATGGCTTTTGAAAGTAATATTCATGAAGAAACGTGTAGGCTTCTGGATTTGGAAAGTCTTCATCTTCTCACATAGAGGCCTTTCGTTGTTTTTTTCCAATTGTTTTCCATTTCATCAGGATAAACCCTTCTCTGTTCCAAACTGTGTCTTGCTGCTTTTTACTTGCTCCCTAATAGTCTTGACATTATGGAGAACAAACAACATTATATTTGACAAAACCCCTTCACTTACTTCTCTATACTTGGCAGCATATTAACTTAAAAAAATGAAATATTTATTTTAACAATCAATCATTTTGAAAAAAGATTTACTCCAGTTACAAACATGTTGTTCAAATATACCAAACACGCCGAGTCCCGTTAAAGCTGCCTTACAGCACAGCAGCAGAGCGTGGTGTTGTCTTATCAAAGTGTACGTATCATCACTGTAGTGTTTCTTTTTGTTTACTGAGGAGATCAAATGTGCGATATGTTTGCGTTTATCGGCCAAGTGTCCATTGGAGATAGTATTATCGTAGCGTCACATTTCCAAGATATACCCCTGGAATCAATTTGCACAAAAAGTATCTGAGCATCTATTGTGCTGCACGCTTCACAGCGTAGGGGGGGGGGGAAGCATAGTTTGTGGTGCATTTAAAGCTCCCGTGCAGGCAGGATGACATGCAGGCAACTCATGATGGGAAATAAACTCGTGTTTCGCTGATCAATAATTTACAGAGCGCTGATCAGCGCAGCAGCATGCAGATCCCGGGGGACCTCCAAGGTTAATGGCATACATACATTAATGGGCTTGAAATGCTGAAGGTCACTAATCACAGATAAGAAGATGTTATTGTAGTGTGAGTGTGATGAGTGGCAGACAAAGCTGTGGTGCTCAGGAGGTGGCCGAGGTCACGGCAGGAGACAAAATCTTCACAAGAGGAACACACGCCAAGTCAAACCTTTTGCGGAGGAAACGGTTTCTCCCTGTGTGGAACTCCACAGTAGGTAATGAATGATGGAGGGACGACTCTCTCTCTGCGAGGAAACATACTTACCAGGATTTTGTATACAGTGCAGTCAAGATGTACTGTACTGTATGACAGGAGATTAGACGCAGAAGAATACAATACAAACTGGAGAATCATATCAGCAGTGTTGTTGTGAAAAGTAGGCCACATTCACAGGGCACGCCTTCAATACTGAGCCTGGAATTGCTGCTTATATCTGACTTTTTTTTTTTTTTTCTAATGTTTTCCTCATATCTATTCTAGGATGTAACCAATATGTGACACCGATGTGAACTGACAGCCACGCTGAAAAGACCCGTGTGAAGAGTGACAGTAACAAAAAATGTCACATTTCTGAGGCTCGTTTTGAACACGTTCTGGTTTTGGGTGTCTGCCCTCTATTTTTGACTTGAAATGTGTTTTTCTCCTCGGATAGCAGTCACTTCCATTCTGTCGCAAAGTTTTTCCCGTAAACACTTTCCGTGTTGTCGTCCGGGCCGGAGAAAGATCCGCTGAACTGATTTTAAAAACTGGAGAAATTAACACTTGACATTATGAGAGTGTGTTTACGTTTGCATTCGTTCAGCTCACCCATTCAAGAAGATTGATGAATGAATGAAAATGTCATTTCATTTGCACCTTAATTACAAAATCTCCAGAAAACATAATAAACACATTTTTAATTATTATTACTTGAAATGCAATGTTGTGACTTACACTCTTTTGGGCACTATGTCGTGTACTGCCTCTACGGTTTGCAGCACTCTGCAATTCTCCACTATGAAATTAGTAGCCTAGTTTACATTACGGAAATTTAGGTGCTCTTATTAGTCATTGTGGTTGAGTTCTGGACAAGGTTCATTAAATACTGTATCCATCCATGCATCAGTTTTCAATTTTCTTTGAGAAATTGTTGTTTCAAATGCATCAAGACCATGATATGAAACAAAAGAAAAAGGAAAACCAACAACGAAAAGAATATCCATTTACCCCCCTGTGACCCGACTCCTGTGACCCTTGACCACTCCGGCCAATCGCTGTGGACTCCTGTCCTCTCCGGCCATCCTCCCAACTCAAGCTGGCTCCAGCCTCCCAGGCTACAGTAAGTTGGGTCCTTGTTTACATATCAAAACCATTTGTTCCTAAGTACCACTGTGGTGGCAAAAGCACTCTGAAGACTGTAAATCTATTGTCTCTGTGAGTGAGGCTATAATGGCAGCTCCATGAAAGGATTTAAGTTCAAATACTTCAACAATAGCAAGACAGATACAACGCATAATCCTATATTGACTTCAACATGTCGGAAAAGGGGGAAGAATTAGTCAAAGTTATGTAATCGCAGTCCATTCCAATATTCAATCATTCCATTTTATAATCATAATTAAATCAGTGTTCATATTTTCAGTTCATAAAATGATGACACGTCTCAGCCTCAAGATATTTAAAGCCTTGTTCCACTGTACAGAATGTCTTGAGTCCTGACTGCAAAATTTGTGGATGGGGTTGAAAAAACAGTACCAATGGGTTCCAATTTTTTTTTTTTCCACCCTTCCAGTGGGGTACCCAGCCTTAGAGAATGGGTCTGATAAAGAGGAGCTTCTGCACAGCCGTCTGCTGATTGGCAGTGACTATTGTCACTCTCGACAAGCAGCAATATGTAAATAGCTCATCGGCAGTATCAACCCTCCTGTTGTTGTTTACATATTCCGCTTAGGGCTCAATGGTTGTTTAGTTAACTGGGTTTATTGAAATGTCGGCACTATGCAGCACCCTGGTGTGTTCCGTGCTGGTCCCGCAATGTTTACTGTCACCTGATAATGTTACATAGCTGTGTCATTACGCGACCGTTCACAACCCCGCCTACATTTGGCATGCACTCTCGTCAATGGGACCGTTCAACAGAGTTGGGTCTGGTTCCCATACCGTATCGGCAAGTACCGCACAGTGGAAATGAGGTTTATGTTTACTCAAAGATGTCTTCAAAATGTAACTCCTCTAAAGATTGGACCCTTTCATGACCAAATTCAGATTTTCTGTGATTTTTCAGCCTGCTTTATTATGCATAACATAATAACTTTTTCTCAGGTTTAGACTAAATTTTGGGTGAAATACTGTTTGTGTAGAAAAAAACAAATTTGAATCACAAAACCTACTCGGGAAGAAAAACATTGGGAATGGTTCATATGTTTGAGTTAATCCAGCATCAACGACCGATTCCTCTCTGTATTTGTTATTTTCATGGAAACAATAAAATAGCCTCACAATGACAGTTCTTTAACAATATCGAAACTTGAAACTGTAAATGCGGTATTTTTCTCTTCGGTTCCTCTGAAAAGCATAATTTCTGCATTTTGTCGGGAGATTGAGTCCAATTGTGCTCCAGCTCTCTTTGTCAGATATTATCTTTGACTACGTGTAAGTAAAGCTGCTCAAAAGTATGTTTCCCGTGATTGTATGAACTCATTTCATTGTAGCACAAAAAAAAAAAGACAAAAACAGCATAAAACCCTGGAGAACACAGAAACTAATGCTGAGACATAGGAAAGCAACCCACACACATAAACTAAAAAAATCAGAATGTAGAGAAAACACTCAGTATAGCCCCACCTGCATAGGTGAAAATCACTCCCACTCTTGACAAGAATCCCCTCAAGACTCACTGGGCATAGTTGGAAAGCACTGTTTTTTTTTGGTATCTGTCATCTTGGTGAAGATCTAGACCCTTGGTGCTATTGCAGACTTTAGCACTTAGTTTCTGCAGTTATATCAGATGTGACCATTATTAATAGGTTTGTTATTACAGATAAACCCGCATGGAGGTAAACAGACTTGGGAACAAGTCAAGAACAAGAGCAAAAATATCCTTCAAAGCCTCAGTGACGAGGATTTCTTTTATCATGTTAAAAGATTGTTCTAAACTCTCCGTCTCCGCTCTGCTGCGCTCTGAGTATCCGAATGTGGGCGGTACAGTGAGGATGTTCATTTTGGTTTGATTGGTCAGGAGACCTGGCTGTCATTCTCTGCTCCGGAGTTAAAAATCAAGGTATCAGGATGATTTATCCCGGTAAGAAGTGAATCTGCTTCACACTATGGAAATCCCAGAGTTAATCCTGGTGTTACCTCGATAAGAGGAAATCCTTTGTCATAATATAGAGCCGATTTTGATTTATGGCAACATGTTTGTTTATCTACATGCCATGTTTTTCTTCCAACCTGTGTATCTGCTGCTTGTTACAAAGATTTCTTTTTCTTTATTTTTTTTGAACAGGTATGTGTATTTATCCACTTTTATTGTTGATTTAATTAAGATAGAGTTAGTTATCTTTGATGTGTTTTGAATTGATTGTTTGGTTGACTGTATTTGACCTGTGTTTTAATGTTTGACGCGTTTTATTTTATTACAAACTGGGTTATTGAGTAATAGGAACAACTTTATCTCATGTCATTTGTTTTATTTAACGTCTGTAAACAGTCCGTGAGATGGTGGCTGAGAGCGGAGGACTTTTCTGTGTGTCTGCTGCGCCTTACAAAGATTTCTTTTTCTTTATTTTTTGAACAGGTGTGTTCAATAAAAATCAGTGGCAGTGGGTCATCTGTCCCCCAGTGTGTTCGCTTCAGCGGGAAACTGTTCCAAATGGCTCTAGATCTATATGTGTAGTTTTATAGAAGTCTCCAGTGCAGAGCCTGATACTCTGCTGGAGGACCGGTTAGTGTGTGGTGAGCTCCGTAGTTCACACCAAACGCCATCAGATCAGAAGAGAGGTCTTGTGCGATCTGTCTTTGGTGAAGTTTTTAAAAAATCCCGTAGCGTGAGCCAGACTTTGCAAATCACTGTCTGATCACGAGGAGCATATTAAAAATATCACAATCTTGTGGGTGACAAAAGAAAACATCCATGCTCTTGTGTGGGATGCTGGACTTCTTCATTCCTTTGACAGAAAGGTTTGGTCAGGTTACCATGAGCTTCTACACTTAATTTAATTTAATGTGCAGAGTCACACTTGTGCTAGTTGTCACCTAAAGCGTAAATTGCTCATCATGATAGTGAGGTCTTGCGCCTCACTTTGGCCTGTTTTAGTCAGTCCATGAACTCTATCATTTGCATCATAATATCAAAACGTCACCTCTATCCCAAAACACCATGACACTACTTTTGATTAATGTTTGTGTCCATCGTGTACACGTGCCGTTCAGCTTTTTATTAACATCCGGCAAAATAGGATTGTATCTCTTACTTTTTTTTAAGATAATGTGGCTCGTCTGTTAAAGCAACAGGAGAAAAATATGTGCTGTGGTTCTCGTGAGTAGTTGTGATAAACAGATTTGCGAAGCAGGTTAGCAAATTGCGGAGTTATTGATAATGTTTGAGTGTGAAAAGAACTAGCTTTCTTCTTGTTCGTCATGTTTTCCACAGCTTCCTCATAGAATGCTTATTATTCTAACTTTTTCAGGCAGTGTTCAAAACTGAAACCTTTCGGCAGCAGGATAATTGGATCCATTTATGAGTTTTTTTCCACTCTCATATTTGCTTCTCTCCTCAACCTGAAGCTTTTCAGATGAAATTTAATTGCCCTTCTTCCTGTTTTCCTCTCCAGTTTCTGCTCACAGTTCAGCACGGGCCTGTGAAATGGTTCTATAATGGCACCTCCGCAATTCAAATTAACCAGCTGTGTGAAAGGTGATTTAATAGAAAGTCTTAGTGAGTCATTTGCTTAATTTGGCGCATGGGTGTTCCTTAAATTGTAGCTAACATTTAGTGGTCTGCTGAGTTTGTTAAGAGGCCATAATAAGTCAAAATGTGTGTGTGCTGGGCCCCTTGCGGCTGCACTGTAAGAGGACAAATGAAATATTGCTCCCTCGCAGTGAGGGAACCCTACTGACGCCTCCTCTGCACAGTTATCAATACATCTTTCACTCTTTTGTCTGTCAGCAGAGAGGCTCCACTGCCTTAATCATCCCATCCCAAGCATTGACTGCACACTTTTAATTACCAATCCAAGGACTGGCATTTGTGCTGTCTGTGAAGCAGTTGTCCTCAAAGATGCAATTACTGAGACAACCAATTTCTTCAACATCATTAAGATTCATAGATCTTGCAGGCACAGCTAAGCTTGTTAGCTATATCGCCGTCCCTTCCTTTTTTCTTTCTTTTTTTTTTTTTTTTTTTTTTTAACAATGCGGAAAGAGAGATGTGAGCACTGTGCAGACATCTGGACACTGTTGTCTCTGTCAGAAGCTAACAAGAGCTGCAAGGTCGAAGCATTCAAAACGACTCCCAGGTGAAGTGAATAACACTGAGTGTCTCATTACAGTGGCACCTGTCAAAGTCTGAGTTGTATCAGGCAGCAAATGAAAACTTATTTTTGACGTTGATGTGCTGGAAGATGTAAAAATTGGTTGAAAGTGTGAAGATGTAACTGTGACATGGATTGCTTTGGGCACCCAGTTGGTTGAATATTTTTTTTTCAACACAGGGACTTTCATATGCATTGTTTACTGGGGAACAGCCAGCAGCAGAATGCACTACCAGAAGATGATTGTAGATTGTGGGTGAGACAGTTATATTCCTGAGGGGTCACATGACAAAAGAAGTCCTTCCGTTCAGGACCAAGTCATCATTTCCAGCCCAGTGTGAACCTAATCAATTCATAAAGATCGTATATTATGTTATCTTGATACTGCTTTCATTTTTGAGTCCGTCAAGTTATGACATTTTCCTGACAATCTGTCTTCCAAAAAAGTCACATGACCTTTGATTTGGATGAGTGAAGAATTACATATCTTTTAACTTCCGCCAATGGCGTTTTTGCCAGGGTTTGTTTGTCTGTCTTGTCTGTTTGTTAGCAGGATTACGCAAAAACTACTGACAAGATCTTCCTAAAAAACATTCAGAAGATGTATGTGTCTTGACCCAACTTAGATTCCATTAAATATTGAGAGTGGTCCGGATAACCATCTGGATACAAAAAATTAGAAATATCAAATACCCTGTTTTTCCCCTTTACTTGTCATTGAGCTCATATCATATCTCTTGGAGATCATATCTGATTGACTTGTAAAAATTCAGTGATCTTGAGGATGGTCATATCTAGTAGGGTGCAAAATTCCATCTGGATCGGATCCAGAATAAGGTCAGGAAACATTCTGGAAATTAACATTGGAAACCCCATTTATTAGTTTCAGAAATCATAATTCATAGAATTTTGTTTAGATTCTCTTGAAATTTGATATGTATATTTGGAGGATCATTAGCCTGAATTTAATCTGGATTTTATCCAGATTAATTATATGGCGGCACTTTGAAGTTGGGAAATTTTAACATTGAAAACGCTGTTTGGTGGAGGTCTGCACTCAGGGAGTGTTTGTTTTTTTTGTATATACTTCACAAGTTTCATTTCTCGTTCATCTTGTAGTCTGACAGAGCCCAGGTAAGCTCTAGACGGTGTTCCCGGAAAACGCTGGGTGTTGGTCTTCTTCGTGGATTTACTGTGACATGTATCACCCATCCAAATACGGCTGAAGCTAAATTAGCTCATTCATAGGAATATCTAATGGAGTCATTCAGCAGGTGAAGCAGAAAGAAAAAATCTGGATTAGTTTGACAAAGCCTAAAGCTTTGTCCAACAGAACATCTGTGGCCTCTACTGGATACAAAAAAAGCTCCACATGCAACCTCAAGGACTCAAAGGACTTTTCTATAAGCATTTCTGTCTGTGACACAACATGGCATGATCAGAAGCTGGCTTTAGTCGATTTTCTTGTTGACACAATAGGTGAATCTGTCTTTGTTCGTAGTCACCGCAGTTCGATATAACAGTCCACTTAAATGTGATTTCAAAAAGGTACGCAGGGTTTTAACAAATCCGCAGGGACAGATTGTGAGAGTGCTCCTAAAGTCACCTGAAGGCTAGTGTTGAAAATATTCAGGGCACCTTTCCAAAACATACACAAACATGAAGCAGGACATTGGCGCACAGAGGCTTCTTTTGAAGGTAACCCCATCCCCAAGTCCCCACTGAAATTTGCACCGGCCATATGGTGAACATAAACAGCAAATATCTTTCGTACTCATAAGGGAGCACGTAGCTCTTATGAGCTGTGTTCATTAGCCCCAGATGAACCTTGAAGGTGAGCGGGAACAGTGAGGAAGCCACGGCAACAGGGTGTCATTTGTGTGTTACAGTGTTGCGCCCGCGATTATCAAGGAATTGAATAATTGTTTTTCTAATTATAGGCATTGTGAAAGCGCAGTTAAGGCCACAGTCTGTTCGTGGTTCCTTGGAGAAAATGGAGTAATTGAGTGTAGCTCGCAGCAGATTAATGACATGGTGTTTGCATCTTGGCAACGGGTACTTATTATTATTGGCAAAGAAGGGCTTGCTACATATTGTGTGTAAACACAGATATGATTTGATGAAATGATCCCAGTTTTCACACTTTGCTGCTCAGCCTGTGAAGAAAAATAGGGCCCATTTGTGGAGTTTGGGCTCTCGTCCTGTTGGCAACTCGTCCTACAGAAATTGTGGGGAAAGGAGACACGGAGTCCCGGAGGAGTGACCCCAATTAGCACTGTCATCTTGCATGTCTGGACAGTGCACGACCTTCTGAGACCGCAAACGTCCTAAAATCTGCTACGCATCTCTTCTTCTCTTTCTTTTTTTCTCCCCCTCCTCTTTATTTTCTTTCTGCCGAGGGATTTTCTCTCTCACTCGCCAGGGTCTGTCTGTCAGCACTTCATCAGCAGCTGCTCGATGCATTGATATTTCAAGGACTCAGTCGGTCCATCTAGGTGAGCAGCATTGGGATGTTTGGGTGTTTTCTGCTCGCTGGGCTGCTTGAATCGCTGCTCTTTGTATTTA
Organism: Parablennius parvicornis; assembly: GCA_900302745.1. NCBI lineage: Eukaryota > Metazoa > Chordata > Actinopteri > Blenniiformes > Blenniidae > Parablennius > Parablennius parvicornis. The sequence goes on along the minus strand of OMNM01022597.1, from coordinate 9,880 downwards.
GATGGTGACTGCCATTGATTAGCCTTCAAGGCTGCACGAAAAATGATTCCCAGAGGTCTAGGAAAAAAAAAAAAGAAGTCTTGTTTTGCTTTCATCTTCCAGCTAATAATCTCAGAAGTTTGCTTTCTTCACCCACTGCACACAAATACACAAGCAGGTGCCAATGCTAACAAGAATAAATGTTACCTACGTTCCTGGCTGTGAGACACCTGCCTCCAAGAGGCTTATTTGCTCGCGTTGACACCGAGCCAAAGTTGGTGCGGGAGTCGAATGTGTGACTGGCAGGTGAGAATTTTTACGTGGATAACTGGAAAGCCAGAGACACTAGCTTCGAGTAAAAGGAAAGAAGAAAAATAGATGCACAGCATGTCACCATTTTCCTCACGCGCATTCTCCCAACATCGATGGACTCGCGAGCGTCGGGTCTCGTCTTTGGATCCCAGCGTGTGAGATTCATGACTTTCTCCGCGGTTGATTGAAGATGGTAATGTAGCAAAGCACCGCACCAACGTTTGATTGACAGATGTTCCTTTGAGGCCGCCGTCTCGAGAGAGCTGCTGCTCAGTGGTCAGGAGAGCCCCGGTTGATGATGATAGATGAGGCCAATGGGACAAGCCCACCTCATGGATCAAACATAAAGAAATGTAACACTGAAAAATGATTTGATCAGATGGTCATGGATTAGTCTCATCATCATCTCTCTCGTGGGGGAAAAACACAAGAGCAGCTCCATGACTGAGCTCCCTGATTCCACTGGTTTTAGCAACGCATAGAAGTCTGGGTTCCAACCAAACTGCTGAAAATACCTGGTCATCTCTTATTAACCCGAGGAGAGCATCCACCGACTGAACTGAAACTGACACCCATTCTTTTTCCAGCCCCAATTTTCAAGCGCTCAGAGTCCATATTTGCCAGTGTTAGTGAATTAGATATACCGCTCTTCCTGAGGTGTTTGCAATACTAACACAAGTGTAGCCAACTCTCTGGGTTTGGGGTAAAAGAGGCTCAGACTTGACTATGTTCCTGGAGGCTATAGGAGAGCAGCCATCTGCGAGGGCAGTAAATGCCACTGAAGCGCCACTGAGCAAATATATCCAAGCCAGGGCTATTTCATTCAAGGAGATAAAGTCCATGGTTCGCTGACAATCCAACAATATACATGGTGGATTTGTGAAGAGCTAAAATATGAGAATGAACTGTGCTCTGGCCTTGCTCTTCTGCCTTTTTGCTCAGAAACTGTAGCCTATTGTAACGCTGTCGCTCCCTACTCTGTGACATTTCTGTTAGTATCTGCTCTCCAATCGATGAATGAAGAGAGCTCTTTAAGGACACTTGAAAATGGAAGGGCTCTTGTTTCTTCACCAGTTGTGAGTGATTATCAACACTGCTTCTTTAGGCCAGCTTGAACAGACTCCTCCACTTGTCAAGTATGCCCCCAAAAAATACGCTATTCATTCATCCAGAGGTGCAGATTGGTCAATTTATTTATGCTGCAGAAGTGACCTGATCTTTATGGACAAGTATTCCAACCTCTGGCTAAAATAGTCTATAAAATTAGATGATACAATTGATGTTACTTGTTTGTAGAAAACAAAAACAGGACACAGTGGGTGGGTGAAATATGCACATGACCCTTTGAACGATTTGACAATTTGTCATATCTTTGCTACATATGAATTATCTTATTTATTTTACATTTTAAAAATAATCTAAAAATATTTTGTGTATATTTTGGTGCAAATGTCAATGAAACTCTCAGAGTTTCATTTTGTATACTTTTATGTAGCACATGCACCAATATCTCAAATAAGTCAACTTAAATATGGCTTGT